>LBNU01037119.1:0-22058 GCA_014162995.1 Artemisia annua | reverse complement strand
AAAAAAAAAAAAAAAAAAAAAAAAAAAAAAAAAAAAAAAAAAAAAAAAAAAAAAAAAAAAAAAAAAAAAAAAAAAAAAAAAAAAAAAAACCATGTAAGAGTAACGTTCATTCTGCCATGATAAAAAATATCAAAAACAAAAGAGTAAACAAAGAGATTGGCGGAGCTACATTAAAGACTGTATATGCTAGTGCATGATCCTATTAAAAAAAAATAATAATAATAATAATAAATAAATAAATAAAAATAAAATAAAAATAAAAATAAAAAAAAATAAAAAAAAAAATAAGAGAAAAAAGAAAAAAGCATTTCCATCTATTAACCCTGTAGAAGCCCAAACAAATCCAGATACCCAGTAGCTCATTCATTTCCAGATTTTGCTCACTTCCTGGGCAAGTACTTCCTTTAAATAGAACTTATCAATGGCGTACATTTTTCTTTTCAAAAAAGCGCTTTATCAAATGCTAAAAGGAGTCATATCTGATATTGCTCCGATCATGTGATTTAAGCAAATGAACTCCGATAAGAGGGTATTTGTATGTTTATTCTAATAGAAATTAGGTGGCCTTACTGATTGGGTCGTGGATGGTTTTCACCCGTTTTCATGCTTTAATTACCATGTGATTGCCCTTAGTGATTAGGCGTTACATTTCAGTTAGGATAGTGGGAGCTCATCTCCTTGATTATTGGATGTTCACAGCAGTAGATACTAAAATCATTGTAGTTTTGGGGTTGTTGTAGTTTGAGGGTCGTTGTAGTTTGCGCGTAGTTTTGCTCAAAGTCATTCATCTGTCATTGTAATTCCTAGGATCTTGCTAGTTTATCTATATATTTAATGGCTTTTAAGGAATTAGGCGGCCTTGGTTAATCAGTTTTAACGAGATGTGTCGTTTGAATATGTTTCTGCAAATCAGTTATGTGTCAAAACATTGTCAAGTAACAAAGGTGATGGTTGCTCGCATTACTTAGAAGCAGTATAACGCAAACTCATTCTGAGATGGCCAAGCATGCCTGATCCGAATTCCTAAATGTGTCACTTTGATGAGCGCACTTCTAAACCAAAATTACATGCTCCTAAAAATAATTGTAGTTGAAGAAAGAAAACAAAATTCTGTTGTAGTGGATCCCCCAAAAACTTTGTTATATGGTAAAATGGTGAATATAGAAGTTTCCATCTATCTACCCTGTAGAAGGCTATAAGCCCAAACAATTTTTGATATTGTTCCAACAACAACGTGTGAAGTCACCTAAAAACAAATCCAGCTACAGCGTAGCTCATTCATTTCTAGATTTTGCTCACTTCCTGGGCAATTACTTCCTATAATAAGACTTATCAATGGAGTATACTTTTCTTTTCGAAATAGCACTTGTCAAATGCTGAAAGGAGTCATATTCGATATTGCTCAAATCATGTTAACTAAGTTACTGAATTTAGATAATGATTTTATAGTTGGTGATAAGCAACATTAATTGGATAGCCATGTTTACAAATGCAGTATAGCCATGTCACAGCAAATCACTTATGTATCAAAAACTCGTCAAGTAAACTAATATTCCAACTTCACTCCACCCGTCGCTACTCAATTTTATCGCAGTTAGTAACCAGCTAAGTAAAGCAAGTTACCTAAAATTAGAAATGTACAACTTGTGGGCAGCTTGACAACTTAAACACGAGCCGCTGACCTTCAAGACATACATACAAGTACTAAATGTCTTAAACCCCCATTCACATCTTCACACATGTAATAACCCTAGACGTGTCCTCGGCCCCCCTTCCTTCAAATAGAACCATCCAAACACAAACACACACACAAACACAAACACACTCTCACTTCCAAGAGCCCTAATCTCTCTCGATCGATCATCCAATCAAAATCAATCCATCACGCTGTCGTTTATCTATTCCAACACTTAACTTCTCTATTCTCTTAATCAGGTATGCTTTAATTGTTTTTTGATTGATTTTAATTATTAATTCCACTGCTTGATTCACATAAATTTAACTCTCGTTATATATAAGGACATTCATCAGTTAACTTTATTAATTTTGTTGTAATTGTGTATTTACGGATTCTAATCTAACCTGACACTCTAAATTGTTGATTTATTTTGTTGAAGTAGAAAATAAGTATTTTTTATTAATTTTTTGCTGTTGATATGCAGAAATCAGTATCGTTGACTTTTTGCTTATTCAAGTCATCGTACAGGGTGGTGGTCAAAATACTTTATTTTTATATTAGAGGGTGTGATATATCGGAAAAATAATAAGAGTGAAAATGGCTGCGGTTCAGCATTGTTCGAGAGTCGATACGATTCAGCTAAAAGTGGAGATGGAAAGACGGCTAGGTACACAAAAGGCGGAGAAGTATTTTGATCTGCTTACGCGGTTTTTAAGTCTCAAGGTTGGGAAATCGGAATTTGATCAGTATTGTGTGCATTTGATTGGTAGAGAGAATGTGAGGTATCATAATGAGCTAATCAAGGCTATTCTTGGAAATGCTCTTGTTTGCAAGACGCCTCCATTATCAAATCAAGTTAAGTGTGATGGTGTAAATGGTATTGACCCGAGAAATGGTTTGCAGTCGCTTGGTAGAGATGTGTTTCCTCAGTCGCCGAGGAAAGGACGGAGTCCTAATATTCGTGAACACAAGTTTAAGGATAGACTGAGTCCTCTTGGAGTTGATGGCAAGAGTCATTCGGTCCAAACGAAGGTTAGTTCGGTTGAAAATAGGAAAGAGGTTGAACAGGATGAGTTGAGCGCGGTTACTGATAGAAGAGTCACGATTACCGCTCCATTTGGTGTTGGTGTACACTCGAATAGGAAACCAAAAGTGTTGCAGAATGGTGTGGGTACGGTTTCGTTGGAGGAGAGATTGAAGGAGAAGTTGAGAACGGTGGGATTGGATATCTCTGTGGATTGTGTAAACTTATTGAATAAGGGACTCGCTTCTTATTTGACGAGGGTTATAGAACCAAGTTTGGAGTTGGCCCGGTCACGGTCTTTAAGCCAGCCAGGAACAAGGTTCACTACATCGATATTGGATTTCTTGCTGGCAACACAGACAAATCCAAAGATTCTAGGAGAAGATCCGCCTACAAAACTCGAGAAGATTTGTTTTGCAAAAAGAGGAATGACAAAAGTTATGGAGACTTCTCAGAGCTGATTATTCGGGACAGGGCTGCTGTCCAATAACAGTATAGTTTTATGCAAACGTTGTAAGATTTCTGGCCACTTACAATTATTCTAGCGGCCTTTTTCAATTATTATCTATTGCTTTTTTGAATTTCTCTGTGATCTGTCGATAAACCTTGTTAGCTCATTGCTGTTCATGAAATGATACTCTTGGTCAATGACTTATGTTAGTCAACCCTTTTGTTTGTATTATTAGTTAACAAGCTGTTTGGAGCATAAATATAATGGGAAGATGCATTATACTTTAACAGAGGAAATACATAATCATGCATAGCCATTAAGCTTTTCCTGCAAACTCTTATATATAAACGAATCCATCCCCTAAGTATATTGAAAACTCATAAACTAAATGCAAGTATCATCGTGACAAAAAAAAAACTTGATTCAAATAGTAACAAACCGCAACCAAAAGTTTAAAATAAAACCATCTTAAGCAACCAAAAAGTAAAGCATCAACAACCATACCCAATCTCACCAGAGCGGGGGTATGGGCAGGTAGATGTACCTGGCTAGGGTAAACCCGAGAGTAGGGATACCGGCAAGTGTGCGTGCGGGTGAATGTGCTCAAATATGACATGTCTTATTATATTATGTAAGGGGGTGTTTGTTTTAGCTTATATAGTGGGCTTATGAGCTTATTAGGTTAAATAACTCATACAAGCCCAAATCAAGTGTTTGGCTAAGCTTATATGAGTGGGCTTATGAGCTTATATGTAGGTGTTTTGATAAGCCAAAACAAACACTTTTTACTAAACATGAGCTAATCCAAAGTTCCAAACACTAAGCATGGGCTTATAAGCTTATGTTAAATAAGCATATAACCTAAGCATAAGCCCAACTCATAAGCTTATGTTTTGGTCAAAGTCATTCATCTGTCATTGTAATTCCTAGGATCTTGCTAGTTTTATCCATATATTTAATGGCTTTTGAGGAATTAGGCGGCCTTGGTTAATCAGTTTTAACGAGATGTGTTGTTTGAATATGTTTCTGCAAATCACTTGTGAGTCAAAACTTTGTCAGGTCCCAAAATTGAAGGTTGCTCGCATTACCCTTAGAAGCAGTATAATGCAAACTCCTTCTGAGATGGCCAAGCATGCCTGATCCGAATTCCTAAACGTGCGCATTTTAAACCAAAATTACATGCTCCTATAAATAATTGTAGTTGAAGAAAGAAAACAAAATTCTGTTGTAGTGGATCCCCTAAAAACTTTGTTATATGGTGAAATGGTGAATATAGATGTTTCCATCTATCTACCCTGTATAAGGCTATAAGCCCAAACAAGTTTTGATATTGTTCCAACAACAACGTGTGAAGTCACCTAAAAACAAATCCAGCTACAGCGTAGCTCATTCATTTCTAGATTTTGCTCACTTCCTGGGCAATTACTTCCTATAATAAGACTTATCAATGGAGTATACTTTTCTTTTCGAAATAGCACTTGTCAAATGCTGAAAGGAGTCATATTCGATATTGCTCTAATTATGTTAACTAAGTTACAGAATTTAGATAATGTTTTTATAGTTGGTGATAAGCAACAGTAATTGGATAGCCATGTTTACAAATGCAATATAGCCATGTCACAGCAAATCACTTATGTATCAAAAACTCGTCAAGTAAACTAATATTACAACTTCACTCCACCCGTCGCTACTCAATTTTATCGCGGTTAGTAACCAGCTAAGTAAAACAAGTTACCTAAACTTAGAAATGTACAACTTGTGGGCAGCTTGACAACTTAAACATGAGCCGCTGACCTTGAAGACATAAATACAAGGACTAAATGTGTTAAACCCCCATTCACATCTTCACACATGTAATAACCCTAGACGTGTCCTTGGCCCCCCTTCCTTCAAATAGACCCTTCCAAACACACACCTCACAAACACAAACACACTCTCACTTCCAAAAGCCCTAATCTCTCTCGATCGATCATCCAATCAAAATCAATCCATCACGCGGTCGTTTTATCTATTCCAACACTCAACTTCTCTATTCTCTTAATCAGGTATGCTTTAATTGTTTTTTGATTGATTTTAATTATTAATTCCAATGCTTGATTCACATAAATTTAACTCTCGTTATATATAAGGACATTCATTAGTTAACTTTATTAATTTTGTTGTAATTGTGTATTTACGGATTCTAATCTAACCAAATCTGACACTCTAAATTGTTGATTTATTTTTTTGAAGTAGAAAATAAGTATTTTTTATTAATTTTTTGCTGTTGATATGCAGAAATCAGTATCATTGTCTTTTTGCTTATTCAAGTCATCGTACAGGGTGGTGGTCAAAATACTTTATTTTTATATTAAAGGGTGTGATATATCGGAAAAATAATAAGAGTGAAAATGGCTGCGGTTCAGCATTGTTCGAGAGTCGATACGATTCAGCTAAAAGTGGAGATGGAAAGACGGCTAGGTACACAAAAGGCGGAGAAGTATTTTGATCTGCTTACGCGGTTTTTAAGTCTCAAGGTTGGGAAATCGGAATTTGATCAGCATTGTGTGCATTTGATTGGTAGAGAGAATGTGAGCTATCACAATGAGCTAATCAAGGCTATTCTGAGAAATGCTCTTGTTTGCAAGACGCCTCCTTTGGCAAATCCAGTGTTGTAAATATCGCTCGGCGGTCGACAACCGCCAAGCGCCAAGACCGATATGGCGGCGATATATCAGAGATATATAGGAGACCATAAATTATAAAGAAATTGATGTATATTTTTGAAATGCAACATATGTTACACAAAACAAAACATAAATTATTTTTTGTAACGTATAAGAGAGAACCTGGTATACTACCAAAGTGCTCCAATTAAACTCCAATATATGACTGATTGACTGGAAAGAACCTGGACCAATAAATTTGACCGATTTGACCGATATTTGACCGATATGACCAATATTCGGCCGATAAATTTGACCAATATTTGACCGATATGACCGATTTTGACCAATTTTGACCAAACCGATAAATTTGACCGATAAGGGAAATATCGTATCGGTCGACCGCCGATAAGCGACATATCACCGTTATATCGGCCGCCAAGACCGATATGTACAACACACGGCAAATCAAGTTAAGTGTGATGGTGTGAATGGTATTGACCCGAGAAATGGTTTGCAGTCGCTTGGTAGAGATGTGTTTCCTCAGTCGCCGAGGAAAGGACGGAGTCCTAATATTCGTGAACGCAAATTTAAGGATAGACTGCGTCCTCTTGAAGTTGATGAGAGGAGTCATTTGGTGCCAACGAAGGTTAGTTCAGTTGAAAATAGGAAAGAGGTTGAACAGGATGAGTTGAGCGCGGTTACTGATAGAAGAGTCACGATTACCGCTCCTTTTGGTGTAGGTGTACACTCGAATAGGAAACCAAAAGTGTTGCAGAATGGTGTGGGTACGGTTTCGTTGGAGGAGAGATTGAAGGAGATGTTGAGAACGGTGGGATTGGATATCTCTGTGGATTGTGTAAACTTTTTGAATAACGGACTCGCTTCTTATTTGACGAGGGTTATAGAACCAAGTTTGGAGTTAGCCCAGTCACGGTCTTTAAGCCAGCCAGGAACAAGGTTCACTAAATCAATATTGGATTTCTTGCTGGCAACAAAGACAGATCCGAAGATTCTAGGAGAAGATTGGCCTACAAAACTCGAGAAGATTTGTTTTGCAAAAAGAGGAATGACAAAAGTTATGGAGACATCTCAGATCTGATTATTCGGGACAGGGCTGCTGTCCAATGACAGTATAGTTTTATGCAAACGTTGTAAGATTTCTGGCAACTTACAATTATTCTAGCGGCCTTTTTCAATTATTATCTATAGCTTCTTTGAATTTCTCCGCTACCTGTGATCTGTCGATAAACCTTGTTAGCTCATTTCTGCTCATGAAATGATACTTTTGGTCGATGACTTATGTTAGTCAACCCTTTTGTTTGTATTATTATTAGTTAACAAGCTGTTTGGAGCATAAATCTAATCGGAATATGCATTATACTTTATAACAAAGGAAATACATAATAATGCATAGCCATTAAGCTTTTCGAGTAAACTCTTATTTATTAACGAATCCATCCCCTAAGTATATTGAAAACTCATAAACTAAAGCAAGTATCACCCTCACAAAAACTTTTGATTCAAATAGTAACAAACAGCAAACCTAAAGTTTGAAATAAAACCATCTTAAGCAACCAAAAAGTAAAGCATCAACAACCATACCCAATCTCACCAGAGCGGGGTATGGGGAGGTAGATGTACCTGGCTAGGGTAAACCCGAATGTAGGAAGACCGGCAAGTGTGTGCGGGTGAATGTGCTCAAATATGACATGTCTTATTATATTATGTGAGGGGGTATTTGTTTTAGCTTATATAGTGGGCTTATGAGCTTATTAGCTTATATAACTCATACAAGCCCAAATCAAGTGTTTGGCTAAGCTTATATGAGTGGGCTTATGAGCTTATATGTAGGTGTTTTGATAAGCCAAAACAAACACTTCTTACTAAAACTGAGCTAATCCAAAGTTCCAAACACTAAGCATGGGCTTATAAGCTTATGTTATATAAGCATATAACTTAAGCATAAGCCCAACCCATAAGCTTATGTTGTTTTGGTCAAAGTCATTCATGTGTCATTGTAATTCCTAGGATCTTGCTAGTTTTATCTATATATTTAATGGCATTTTAAGGAATTAGGCGGCCTTGGTTAATCAGTTTTAACGAGATGTGTTGTTTGAATATGTTTCTGCAAATCACTTATGTGTCAAAACTTTGTCAGGTCACAAAATTGATGGTTGCTCGCATTACCCTTAGAAGCAATATAATGCAAACTCATTCTGAGATGGCCAAGCATGCCTGATCCGAATTCCTAAACGTGCGCATTTCTAAACCAAAACTACATGCTCCTAAAAATAATTGTAGTTGAAGATAGAAAACAAAATTCTGTTGTAGTGGATCCCCTAAAAACTTTGTTATATGGTGAAATGGTGAATATAGAAGTTTCCATCTATCTACCCTGTATAAGGCTATAAGCCCAAACAAGTTTTGATATTGTTCCAACAACAACGTGTGAAGTCACCAAAAAACAAATCCAGCTACCGCGTAGCTCAATTCATTTCTAGATTTTGCTCACATCCTGGGCAATTACTTCCTATAATAAGACTTATCAATGGAGTATACTTTTCTTTTCGAAATAGCACTTGTCAAATGCTGAAAGGAGTCATATTCGTTATTGCTCTAATCATGTTAACTAAGTTACTGAATTTAGATAATGTTTTTATAGTTGCTGATAAGCAACAGTAATTGGATAGCCATGTTTACAAATGCAATATAGCCATGTCACAGCAAATCACTTATGTATCAAAAACTCGTCAAGTAAACTAATATTACAACTTCACTCCACCCGTCGCTACTCAATTTTATCGCAGTTAGTAACCAGCTAAGTAAAGCAAGTTACCTAAAATTAGAAATGTACAACTTGTGGGCAGCTTGACAACTTAAACACGAGCCGCTGACCTTCAAGACATACATACAAGTACTAAATGTCTTAAACCCCCATTCACATCTTCACACATGTAATAACCCTAGACGTGTCCTCGGCCCCCCTTCCTTCAAATAGAACCATCCAAACACAAACACACACACAAACACAAACACAAACACACTCTCACTTCCAAGAGCCCTAATCTCTCTCGATCGATCATCCAATCAAAATCAATCCATCACGCTGTCGTTTATCTATTCCAACACTCAACTTCTCTATTCTCTTAATCAGGTATGCTTTAATTGTTTTTTGATTGATTTTAATTATTAATTCCACTGCTTGATTCACATAAATTTAACTCTCGTTATATATAAGGACATTCATTAGTTAACTTTATTAATTTTGTTGTAATTGCGTATTTACGGATTCTAATCTAACCAAATCTGACACTCTAAATTGTTGATTTATTTTTTTGAAGTAGAAAATAAGTATTTTTTATTAATTTTTTGCTGTTGATATGCAGAAATCAGTATCGTTGACTTTTTGCTTATTCAAGTCATCGTACAGGGTGGTGGTCAAAATACTTTATTTTTATATTAAAGGGTGTGATATATCGGAAAATTAATAAGAGTGAAAATGGCTGCGGCTCAGCATTGTTCGAGAGTCGATACGATTCAGCTAAAAGTGGAGATGGAAAGACGGCTAGGTACACAAAAGGCGGAAAAGTATTTTGATCTGCTTACGCGGTTTTTAAGTCTCAAGGTTGGGAAATCGGAATTTGATCAGCATTGTGTGCATTTGATTGGTAGAGAGAATGTGAGGTATCATAATGAGCTAATCAAGGCTATTCTTGGAAATGCTCTTTTTTGCAAGACGCCTCCATTGTCAAATCAAGTTAAGTGTGATGGTGTGAATGGTATTGACCCGAGAAATGGTTTGCAGTCGCTTGGTAGAGATGTGTTTCCTCAGTCGCCGAGGAAAGGACGGAGTCCTAATATTCGTGAACACAAGTTTAAGGATAGACTGAGTCCACTTGGAGTTGATGGCAAGAGTCATTCGGTGCCAACGAAGGTTAGTTCGGTTGAAAATAGGAAGGAGGTTGAACAGGATGAGTTGAGCGCGGTTACTGATAGAAGAGTCACGATTACCGCTCCGTTTGGTGTTGGTGTACACTCGAATAGGAAACAAAAAGTGTTGCAGAATGGTGTGGGTACGGTTTCGTTGGAGGAGAGATTAAAGGAGAAGTTGACATCAGTGGGATTGGACATCTCTGTGGATTGTGTAAACTTATTGAATAACGGACTCTCTTCTTATTTGACGAGGGTTATAGAACCAAGTTTGGAGTTAGCCCGGTCACGGTCTTTAAGCCCGCCAGGAACAAGGTTCACTACATCAATATTGGATTTCTTGCTGGCAACAAAGACAAATCCGAAGATTCTAGGAGAAGATTGGCCTACAAAACTCGAGAAGATTTGTTTTGCAAAAAGAGGAATGACAAAAGTTATGGAGACATCTCAGATCTGATTATTCGGGACAGGGCTGCTGTCCAATGACAGTATAGTTTTATGCAAACGTTGTAAGATTTCTGGCCACTTACAATTATTCTAGCGGCCTTTTTCAATTATTATCTATAGCTTTTTTGAATTTCTCCGCTACCTGTGACGTGTCGATAAACCTTGTTAGCTCATTTCTGTTCATGAAATGATACTTTTGGTCGATGACTTATGTTAGTCAACCCTTTTGTTTGTATTATCATTAGTTAACAAGCTGTTTGGAGCATAAATTTAATCGGAATATGCATTATACTTTATAACAGAGGAAATACATAATAATGCATAGCCATTAAGCTTTTCCTGCAAACTCTTATTTATAAACGAATCCATCCCCTAAGTATATTGAAAACTCATAAACTAAAGCAAGTATCACCCTCACAAAAACACTTGATTCAAATAGTAACTAACCGCAAACCTATAGTTTGAAATAAAACCATCTTAAGCAACCAAAAAGTAAAGCATCAACAACCATACCCAATCTCATGAGAGCGGCGTATGGAGAGGTAGATGTACCTGGCTAGGGTAAACCCAAGAGTAGGGAGACCGGCAAGTGTGTGTGCGGGTGAATGTGCTCAAATATGACATGTCTTATTATATTATGTGAGGGGGTGTTTGTTATAGCTTATATAGTGGGCTTATGAGCTTATTAGCCTATATAACTCATACAAGCCCAAATCAAGTGTTTGGCTAAGCTTATATGAGTGGGCTTATGAGCTTATATGTAGATGTTTTGATAAGCCAAAACAAACACTTTTTACTAAACATGAGCTAATCCAAAGTTCCAAACACTAAGCATGGGCTTATAAATATAAGCATATAACCTAAGCATAAGCCCAACTCATAAGCTTATGTTTTGGTCAAAGTCATTCATCTGTCATTGTAATTCTTAGGATCTTGCTAGTTTTATCTATATATTTAATGGCTTTTTAAGGAATTAGGCGGCCTTGGTTAATCAGTTTTAACGAGATGTGTTGTTTGAATATGTTTCTGCAAATCACTTATGTGTCAAAACTATGTCAGGTCACAAAATTGATGGTTGCTCGCATTACCCTTAGAGGCAGTATAATGCTAACTCATTCTGAGATAGCCAAGCATGCCTGATCCGAATTCCTAAACGTGCGCATTTCTAAACCAAAACTACGTGCTCCTAAAAATAATTGTAGTTGAAGAAAGAAAACAAAATTCTGTTGTAGTGGATCCCCTAAAAACTTTGTTATATGGTGAAATGGTGAATATAGAAGTTTCCATCTATCTACCCTGTATAAGGCTATAAGCCCAAACAAGTTTTGATATTGTTCCAACAACAACGTGTGAAGTCACCTAAAAACAAATCCAGCTACCGCGTAGCTCAATTCATTTCTAGATTTTGCTCACTTCCTGGGCAATTACTTCCTATAATAAGACTTATCAATGGAGTATACTTTTCTTTTCGAAATAACACTTGTCAAATGCTGAAAGGAGTCATATTCGATATTGCTCAAATCATGTTAACTAAGTTACTGAATTTAGATAATGATTTTATAGTTGGTGATAAGCAACATTAATTGGATAGCCATGTTTACAAATGCAGTATAGCCATGTCACAGCAAATCACTTATGTATCAAAAACTCGTCAAGTAAACTAATATTCCAACTTCACTCCACCCGTCGCTACACAATTTTATCGCAGTTAGTAACCAGCTAAGTAAAGCAAGTTACCTAAAATTAGAAATGTACAACTTGTGGGCAGCTTGACAACTTAAACACGAGCCGCTGACCTTCAAGACATACATACAAGTACTAAATGTCTTAAACCCCCATTCACATCTTCACACATGTAATAACCCTAGACGTGTCCTCGGCCCCCCTTCCTTCAAATAGAACCATCCAAACACAAACACACACACAAACACAAACACACTCTCACTTCCAAGAGCCCTAATCTCTCTCGATCGATCATCCAATCAAAATCAATCCATCACGCTGTCGTTTATCTATTCCAACACTTAACTTCTCTATTCTCTTAATCAGGTATGCTTTAATTGTTTTTTGATTGATTTTAATTATTAATTCCACTGCTTGATTCACATAAATTTAACTCTCGTTATATATAAGGACATTCATCAGTTAACTTTATTAATTTTGTTGTAATTGTGTATTTACGGATTCTAATCTAACCTGACACTCTAAATTGTTGATTTATTTTGTTGAAGTAGAAAATAAGTATTTTCTATTAATTTTTTGCTGTTGATATGCAGAAATCAGTATCGTTGACTTTTTGCTTATTCAAGTCATCGTACAGGGTGGTGGTCAAAATACTTTATTTTTATATTAAAGGGTGTGATATATCGGAAAATTAATAAGAGTGAAAATGGCTGCGGTTCAGCATTGTTCGAGAGTCGATACGATTCAGCTAAAAGTGGAGATGGAAAGACGGCTAGGTACACAAAAGGCGGAGAAGTATTTTGATCTGCTTACGCGGTTTTTAAGTCTAAAGCTTGGAAAATCGGAATTTGATCAGCATTGTGTGCATTTGATTGGTAGAGAGAATGTGAGGTATCATAATGAGCTAATCAAGGCTATTCTTGGAAATGCTCTTGTTTGCAAGACGCCTCCATTGTCAAATCAAGTTAAGTGTGATGGTGTGAATGGTATTGACCCGAGAAATGGTTTGCAGTCGCTTGGTAGAGATGTGTTTCCTCAGTCGCCGAGGAAAGGACGGAGTCCTAATATTCGTGAACACAAGTTTAAGGATAGACCGAGTCCTCTTGGAGTTGATGGCAAGAGTCATTTGGTGCCAACGAAGGTTACTTCGGTTGAAATTAGGAAAGAGGTTGAACAGGATGAGTTGAGCGCGGTTACTGATAGAAGAGTCACGATTACCGCTCCGTTTGGTGTTGGTGTACACTCGAATAGGAAACCAAAAGTGTTGCAGAATGGTGTGGGTACGGTTTCGTTGGAGGAGAGATTGAAGGAGAAGTTGAGAAAGGTGGGATTGGATATCTCTGTGGATTGTGTAAACTTATTGAATAAGGGACTCGCTTCCTATTTGACGAGGGTTATAGAACCATGTTTGGAGTTAGCCCGGTCACGGTCTTTAAGCCCGCCAGGAACAATGTTCACAACATCGATATTGGATTTCTTGCTGGCAACAAAGACAAATCCGAAGATTCTAGGAGAAGATTGGCCTACAAAACTCGAGAAGATTTGTTTTGCAAAAAGCGGAATGACAAAAGTTATGGAGACATCTCAGATCTGATTATTCGGGACAGGGCTGCTGTCCAATGACAGTATAGTTTTATGCAAACGTTGTAAGATTTCTGGCCACTTACAATTATTCTAGCGGCCTTTTTCAATTATTATCTATAGCTTTTTTGAATTTCTCCGCTACCTGTGACGTGTCGATAAACCTTGTTAGCTCATTTCTGTTCATGAAATGATACTTTTGGTCGATGACTTATGTTAGTCAACCCTTTTGTTTGTATTATCATTAGTTAACAAGCTGTTTGGAGCATAAATCTAATCGGAATATGCATTATACTTTATAACAGAGGAAATACATAATAATGCATAGCCATTAAGCTTTTCCTGCAAACTCTTATTTATAAACGAATCCATCCCCTAAGTATATTGAAAACTCATAAACTAAAGCAAGTATCACCCTCACAAAAACTCTTGATTCAAATAGTAACAAACCGCAAACCTATAGTTTGAAATAAAACCATCTTAAGCAACCAAAAAGTAAAGCATCAACAACCATACCCAATCTCATGAGAGCGGCGTATGGAGAGGTAGATGTACCTGGCTAGGGTAAACCCAAGAGTAGGGAGACCGGCAAGTGTGTGTGCGGGTGAATGTGCTCAAATATGACATGTCTTATTATATTATGTGAGGGGGTGTTTGTTTTAGCTTATATAGTGGGCTTATGAGCTTATTAGCCTATATAACTCATACAAGCCCAAATCAAGTGTTTGGCTAAGCTTATATGAGTGGGCTTATGAGCTTATATGTAGGTGTTTTGATAAGCCAAAAGAAACACTTTTTACTAAACATGAGCTAATCCAAAGTTCCAAACACTAAGCATGGGCTTATAAGCTTATGTTATATNGCCAGCCAGGAACAATGTTCACTACATCGATATTGGATTTCTTGCTGGCAACAGAGACAAATCTGAAGATTGAAGGAGAAGATTGGCCTACAAAACTCGAGAGATTTGTTTTGCAAAAAGAGGAATGACAAAAGTTATGGAGACATCTCAGATCTGATTATTCGGGACAGGGCCGCTGTCCAATTACAGTATAGTTTTACGCAAACATTGTAAGATTTCTGGGCACTTACAATTGTTCTAGCGGCCTTTTTCAGTTATTATCTATAGCTTTTTTGAATTTCTCTGCTACCTGTGATCTGTCGATAAACCTTGTTAGCTCATTTCTGTTACTATGAAATGATACTTTTGGTCGATGACTTATGTTAGTCAACCCTTTTGTTTGTATTATTATTAGTTAACAAGCTGTTTGGAGCATAAATCTAATCCGAATATGCATTATACTTTATAACAGAGGAAATACATAATAATGCATAGCCATTAAGCTTTTCCAGCAAACTCTTACATATAAACGAATCCATCCGTCAAGCATATTGAAAACTCATAAACTAAAGCAAGTATCACCCTCACAAAAACTCTTGATTCAAATAGTAACAAACGGCAACCTAAAGTTTGAAATAAAATCATCTTAAGCAACCAAAAAGTAAAGCATCAACAACCATACCCAATCTCACTCGAGCAGGGTATTGGGAGGTAGAATGTAGAACCCAGAGAGTAGGGAGACCGGCAAGTGTGTGTGCGGGTGAACGTGCTCAAATATGACATGTCTTAGGGGGTGTTTGTTTAAGCTTATATATGTGGCCTATGAGCTTATTTGTTTTTTCGGCTTATATATCGTAAGCCTCAATTTTCCAGCTTATTTGGAGATTTTATATAATAAACTTATATAAAGCCCACGAGTCTCCAAATAAGCTCGAAAATTGAGGATTATGACATATAAGCCGAAAAAACAAATAAGGTCATAAGCCCACATATAAGCCCCCCTTATTACATTATGTGAATGTGTATAAAATTACAAGGATAGAGAACTATATTCAACTATGTAAGCATACCAAGGATAAAGCCTAGAATACTTATATTTCTGACAATAAAAAACATAACATACTCCTAAAAATTACATATAGTTGTAACACACAAAATAAATAAAGTATGTAAGTAGGTAAAAAATAGAGATGGGACTTACGAAGAGGGATGGGCGTTGGTTCCATTTTCCGACTGATTCGATACTGATTTTCTATTACTAATACTACTATTACTTCTCCTGCTGCTCGTTGAATTGGTTCTTCTTGGTGGCAATTGCCCACTCATCTTTTTTATATTTAATTGGTGAAATGATACTATTGTAAGATTTAAGAAATGAGGAGGAGGGGGGGTTTTCAGGGCACCCACCCTTCTCTTTTGTTCAGGAGGAGGAGAGAGAGTTGTTGCGGCTGTTCTTTTTTGATCTAAAAGACAAATATTTGATTGACTTGGGATATTTTAAAAACCACGACCAACCGAATCTTTCCTTCCTTCCTTCCTTACATAATTTTTTTACTTTTACAATGGAGTTTTTCTTAACCAAATTAGACTACCATTTTACCAAACAACATTCGGTCCGGTCTTCGGTCTCGGTCTTTGTCGGTACGATCCGAGACCTATGCTGAGCCCTACTTCCAAACATTAATTTTTACTTTACAATGGAGGTTGTATTATTATTATTTTTTTTTTTTATTTTTTTTTTTAAGAAACTTACCAAAACAAACTTATTTTCTTTCATATTACCAAAATGAACCAATGGCACCTCATCTTTTGCATTACATCAATAACTTGGTGAAATCAATAACTTGGTGAAAGACTTTTTTCCAAAAGACTTGATATACTTCAAGTGGTTGAAGCAAAAATTTTTCATCTTCTAAAGCATTTGATCTTGATTTATTATATAAAACACTTTGAAAAGCTTTTGATGATAACATTTTGCATTGGAGCAAATTCTAAAATTTCTAAAGTAAACTTAAATATTAATTGCATTAAATACATCAAGTCTTTTATGACTTTGTGCATTTTGCTCATGCTCTTAGTATGTAAACATGTCTTGAATACCTCAAATATTGTACGTTAAGTTTCAGCATCTTTTAAGGTATATATTTGCTTATTTGACTACCAACCAACTTATCCTCATTTACTAACCCTCATTTTAGTATTTGTAAAAGTACTATCCTTTCTTTATCCCATCATCCATTTACTTTCAAAAGCATCAGTCATATCCATTAAAAGTACTTTCAACTTGTCTTTTATTCTTTCATACCAATATATCATCAACTGATTTTCAATTCCATCAGCTCATCCATCATTCGTTCAACTTGTTGAAGTGCACAAGAAGTGGGGCACTTGGTCGTTTAGTCTTTATGTGAGGCGCACAAGAGAAGGGGAGCACTTGATTACTATAGGTGCACAGTGCACTAGGGGATTTTTAGTTTTGTAATTGTTTTGTCTTTATGTGAGGCGCACAAGAGAAGGCTCATTTAGAGTGCTCCTGGACATTTGTCTTTTTTATTTGTTTATCTTTATGTGAGGTGCACAAGAGAAGACGGGGAGCACTTGGTCGTTTAGAATGCTCCTGGACATTTGGCATTTTAATTGTTTGTCTTTATGTGAGGCACACAAAAGAAGATGAGGAAGACTTGGTCGTTTAGAGTGCTCCTAGACATTTTATATGAAAAACTAAAGTGCACCTCATTTAAATCTATAAACGCGCCTAGCTAAATGAGCTTTGATTTAACAGATGTCTTAAATTCTAACGAGTTAATTGAACCAAAGTTCATTTCGGTAATATAAATGTGCTCAGTCCTTTTTCGTATTTTGGTATCTTAAAAAGTTTACTTAAGAAATTTTCTCGAGTCTTTTTTTTTTAACTATGATTTTTGTGTTTTTCTTAATAGAAAATGTTGCAATTCACATAAATTATACAAAATAAACTTTAAACGGTCAAATCATATTATATAATAATCTCTTGTTCTCCTATTTTATCCTCCATATTATGTGAACATAAGTTTATAAACTCTTTGTAGATGTAATAGATAATTTTGTAAGGAGAAAAAATAGCCATATACATATATAAGAATAAGTAAATGCAGCAATAATCCTTTTACATACATATGTATCCTAGTCTAGTAAAATTATCATGTTAATATAATTTTATAACCAAGTTTCTCAACTCGTGTGAAGCTAATCCATCTTCACGCGCGCGCACACACACACCCCGATCGTATGGAAGAGTTATTCCGACTCTAGATCCTTGATCTTATCTCGAGTTTCTTATCGAACATGGAAAACCGAACATACGATCACACTCATCATGCAACCCAAATCACGTTTTACATGCCATACATAAACAGTTTCAAATCAAAGAAGTTGTAGATGCAGGAAATTTTGGTAGATTAGGAATATAGCTTTTTATAAAGCATTAAGCAATTTTTTAAGTATCTAGTATTTCTTTTTTTAAATGACTTGTCTAATTAATTGTGATTAAACTATCTTACATAAGCAATCATAAACACGCTCTTAAGTATATTTTTAATCTTGGTGAAAGGTGATTTTACCAACAAATTTAAGTATAAAAAGTAAAAATTATGAATGTGCTGTTAGAGATAGGAATGTTATTTGTAAGAAAATAATTAAAACCTGCCCTCTTTTGTTTGATTTACATGGCATAATAGCTTTTGATGAAGCTTAATTGCTTGTGTAGTTAAATGGCACTCTACGGTGGTGATGTTGAGTTAGAGGATGTTATACTACATATGCCAATGTTTTGAAAAATTGTCATTCCATAGAATTCTTCGTGAAATCACTCAAGATTTCAAGGTGATTATTACTTGTTTCATAGTGTATCTATAATTTAGTGTTTAAATTCTCTCAAGTACTAAAGAATGTGCTAATGGTGTTTAGTTTTAGGTGTTCTTTGTTTATTAAAAGGTCTGATTCTGACTCGCATATCTATCTAAATCTGAATTTAATGCGTAAATGTATGAATCTGAGTGAAATCGTATTGTTTGTTTTTTTGTAAAAAAAATGTTTGAATGATATACTTATAATGTAGTTTTATTCTTACGACACATAAACGTTTATAAACATTATATAGAACAACTAAGTCATAAAATGAACACATCATAGCAACATGAAAATAAAATGTGTTAAAACAAAACATTTAAGAACATTGTATCACAATTTGATCTCTTAAGTAGTCATATATTGTTGATATGTTATACTCTCATGTTTTTAAACATCTTCACTGTCTTATAAACTATCGTTATCAATTAATATACGATGATAGGACTGTAAAAAAGGTCAAATATTTATATTATAGTACTTAAAATTGTCAATTGATAACTAAAAATAGTTCCAACGACAATAATTTAAGTTAATCCTCAAAATACGCATGCTATAATTTGATTTCACATACTAGTTATACATTATTATTGTTTCAAAGATTCTTGTGTTTGAGCATTTTTGTAATTATCATACTATCATATTTAACATTTTTATTTAGCAAAATAATAACAGTGACGATTCTCTTTAAACATATTATCAATACTAAAGGAAAAGACGAGAAAATATATAATTAAGAATGAAAAGAATAACCAAAGAAGGGGAAAAAGAGTTAAAAGTAATTAAAAAACAAACACTGTTAGGAATACGATTTTTGTATGAAAAAAGATTCGGTCACCCCCAGATATGATTAAGCATTGTTTAGCTCGTAGAATTTATATTAGTTAGTAAAACGTAGATTAGTAGTAGATTAGTTCGCGGAAGAAGGACGGGTCTTTACCCACTGTATACCTGATCCGCAGCCCAAGTGGCACGCCCAAGTGGCAAAAACTCATGTACATATAAATACCCTCTCCATCCTTGGAGAGGGTAAGCCTTCTCATAATCTATTTTCTTTTTTTTTTTGGTTTTCTCTCTAAGGCTTCACCTCTTTCTCTCTCCAACTTTCTCTCTCTACATTTCTTTCTTTCTTTCTTCTATGTAAACGAGCCATAACACAAGTTCTATCCGTGTTTGTGAACTTATCTAGTATTCTACAATTGGTATCTAGAGCCATGGTTACATCCTAGGGATTGTAGGACTTATGGTGTATGGTTTGTTTTGGTTTCTATTAGTTTAGGAAGGTTTTATTCATATATATTAGAACTTGTTCGTGGTGATTCTTGTGTTATTTCTTGTACTTCTTGGATTAGAAGGGTTAGATTCATCTAGTTTATCAGTTGGTTTGGCTAGATCTCAAGTTTGTGAAGTGTACGAATGATTTTGGACATTTTTCTTGGCAGCGGTTTTCTCCACGGTAAAGTTTTCTTGGCAGCGGTTAAGTTAGGTTTATAGCGGTTTGTGTCCAGCGGTTAGTACATGTGGTCAGCGAACATAACGCTGTCCTTTGTACTATTTCAGCGGTTTGCTACCAACGGTTAGTTCAATCTGTCTTTTAGAGTTCCAGCGGTTAGTAACTCCAGCGGTTTTCTTAGTCAGCGGTTATCTTACCAGCGGTTACATAGTTAGCGGTTACCTTATCAACGGTTATCTTCTGTCAGCGGTTAGTTTTTGACCAGATTCTAGCGGTTTGACCAGATTCTAGCGGTTTGACCAAAGTTGACTTTTTACGTTAAAACTTCAAACGACCATAACTTTTGAACCGTAACTCCGTTTTCAGCGAAATACCTGTCAAAACGACCGGAACAGGCTGAATATCATCAGGTTTCACCACGAAGTCGTGAAACAAATTTTTCGAGGCCCAAATCACCTCCGGAGTGAAGTTATTGAGGTTTTAAGTTTTCAAACCATAATTTCACCATTGCAACTTGCATCAACCAAACCAAATCACACCGCTGGTTGATTACTCACTGATAGGCGATTGAGTTGTTGTGAGTTGACAATACGCTGCAAGTTGAATAGTTATGTGAATTGAGATTGGTTGCGATTTGAGTTGTTACAACTTGTCCAATTACAATCTGACGTTGCGAGTTGATTCTTGCAATTTGACTAATTGTGATTTGACTTGGTGTGATTTGACTCGTTGTGACTAAACTTAGATAACTTACTGTACCTTGCAAAGTTTATCATCTCACACTCAATCACTAAAATACTTAGCATCTTCTCACGGTTTCTTCTTGATTTTGTAAAATCCCGCGAAAGAACCTATTTCTCGGTTTAAATCATAGAATTGTAAAATCCCGTGCACATCCACATCATGTCAAATTCTTCAGATTCTGTCATCTCTGACATACTTAAACTATACGACGTGATCGATGAACATAAGATTTCCATCATAGAGCAACGGACTACTGATCTTGAATCTGAAACTACTAAAATGAAATCTTTGTGCTCTAATCCTCAAGAGAAAGAGTTTCTTCAGCCACATAAATTGTTCAATAACGCAGAGAAAAGCTCCATAGAATGCTTCCGACAACTTCATTCACACCTCTCGGTACTCTTAAAGGGAAATGGTTTCAAAGGGTCGAACGTGCATTTGAAACTGATGCGTAGGATTTTACGCACTACGTTACTCCTCGAGGATCTCGAACGTACAATCCCACCAGCGCCAGTGTACTGCACGTGTAGTAATACGTGGTGTGGCAGTACCGGGGATTGATGTTCTCTCCAGGGAAAGTGTTCGTTAAGGTTTAAAGACTACTCTAATTAAGGGTTTCTTAAAGGGGGGTTGGAGGATGATTTTTTTTGTATCTTTATGTTTTTACTGAAAGCAGGTAAATCTCTGGTTTTGGAAGGAGAGGGCGGAATTAGTTGCTAGTCCAACTTAACCCAAGTTATCTACTTTTAATCTACTTTATTTTTGTATTTTTTTTAGGTTTTGAGACAAAAAATGTGGAGGGTAGTGTTTTACTTAGATTTCATTACTCCCCTAACTGTCTTTTACCATGTACATTTAGTATGTTGGAGTTTGCGTGGATACGGGTGTATTCCTAACAAGTCGTAGGGAGTGCAGTTCCAATTCCCTAACTCTATAAGTTTCCTACCTCACTCTAGACGATACGTCAAGCATCCTATCATGAGCTCACGATAGCACCTATGATTGAAAATACTACCTTAAATCGATTAACGCACATCGAGTTCACGTTTCTTAAGCGTTCAAGCTTGTTACCGCATCAGGAGTTAGCCAGTCTTTCTCAATTTTTTTTTTCCTAACGTAGATGAAACTTCACCCAAACACAATCACAACATACAACATAATGATAAATCAATAGTTTAGGTCTTTCATTAGATCTAAGCAACCATAGTAAATTTAAGCTAGATGTTGAAAGAAAGAGCACAGTAATATATCACACAAACATAGACATATCGATGAATAGACTATCTGGATTAAACATGCGTTAGGGGGTTAAGGATATCTAAGGCTCTGTAATAACTACTAGGGTTTAACCTAAAGTTCTCCACTCCAAAATTCGTTTTAAAATAAGAAAACGTTCTTAATATATTGCAAAACGCGGCTGATGCGTCAGCCAATTAGTTGACGTCGTCAGCGTTCGGGATTAGGGTTTCCTGACGGCCTTGGTTGACGTGGTCATAATTTGCTGGTTCCAGATCTGACGGCCTTGGTTGGACGGCGTCCACAATTTACCAACGAACTCTCTGGTCGTCACGAGTCTTTTTTTTCCACTTTCTGGACTTCACTTGTTCCTGACGGGTCACTTAGTAGAGTGGACGCGTCACTTTCAGTAATCTCAAGGTCTTTTTTGAGTTTTTTTGTTTTTCACTTTTCACTC
>LBNU01037118.1:29097-56360 GCA_014162995.1 Artemisia annua | reverse complement strand
AGGGAAGATGAAGATCAAAGGAAGCTGGAAATCAAGACTCACAGTATTCTCATGATGGGAATACCTAATGAGTATCAGCTGGATTTTGAAGGCTGTGAAACTGCTAAGACTCTTATGGATGCTGTTGAGACAAGATTTGGTGGCAATGCTGCTACCAGAAAGTCAAGGAAGAATGTCTTAAAGCATCAGTTTGAAAATTTCACTGCTTTAAGTGGAGAGAATCTTGATGGTACCTATAACAGGCTTCAAAAGCTTATAAGTCAATTGAAGCTTGTAGGCTACACAGTTCCTAAAGAAGACATCAATCTCAAGTTTCTCAGAAGCCTTGCACCAGAATGGAGCATGCATACTATTGTGTGGAGAAACAAAGCTGATTTTGAAACAATGAGTTTGGATAATCTCTACAACAATTTGAAAGTATATGAATCTGAGATGAACATCTCACCTAGTTCATCTACTTCATCCTCTGCTGCTCAAAATATAGCTTTTGTGTCTTCTAAAACTTCTAACTCTTCAGACACTCACTCTGCTGCTTATGGTGTATCTGCTGCTAGCACTAGCAACTCTGCTGCCAGTTCAAACAACAATGACATTATGAGTGATGCTGCTATTTGTGCTTTCTTGGCTGATCTTACTACAGGTACTCAAGTTCTAAATCAGGATGCTGATCATATTGATCCTGATGCTCTTGAAGAGATTGATTTGAAGTGGCAAATGGCTATGTTAACCTTGAGAGCAAGAAAGTTCTTGAAAAGAACTGGCAAACAGCTTAAGTATAAGCCTCAGGGTAACATGGGATTTGACAATTCTATGATGGAGTGCTACAACTGCAATAGAAAGGGGCATTTTGCCAAGGAATGCAGAGCTCCAAAGAAGAATGTAGAGACTCCCAAGAAGACTGAAGATGAGTCAAAGCCTTCTACTGCTTTGGTGTCTTGTGATGGGTTAGGTAACTATGACTGGAGTGACATGGCTGGAGAAGAACCACATCAAGGTTTCATTGCTGAAGTGAAGACTCAAGGGCATAACTTTGCTCTTATGGCCTATGCTTCTTCATTATCTGGTTCTAACTCTGAGGTATCCAATGAGTCAAATGATTCTACTTGTTCTTTTCAATCTTGTGTTGACACTTTAGAAGAACTTAAAGCTAGGAATGAAAGTCTTAGGAAAGAAGTTGAGTCCCTAAAACTTGATAACTTAGGTTATAAAGTAGGAATTCAAAATGTAGAAAGAAGACTTGAATATCTTAAAGAGTGTGAGTTTGAATATGTTGATAAAATTAATATACAGGATGGTGAGCTTTTTGTTAAAAAGAATGAGATTGAAATGCTTAAGAGAAAGTTAACAGAAGCAGAACAGGCTAGAGATGAAGCTCTTGCAGATAAAGATAATCATATTGTCAGAGTTGAAAAACAAAAATTTGCTTCAACAGCCATAGATCATACTATTCAGTGTCAATTAATGAGAAAAGGTAGTGGCATAGGATATAATGAAGTAGCTCCTCCAATGAAAAGTGCTTTTGCACCACCAGATAAGGAGTTATCAATTTTAAGTGGGTTTGATGTCAACAACCCTGTAGGTGAAACTAGTAATATTAATATTAAAACACCTAAGGTTGCTGAGAAAAAGTTTTCTGATGAACCAATTATTGAAGATTGGGTGTCAGATAGTGAGGATGAACAGACTGAGCCAACACACAGTGTTAAACAGGAAGAAATTCCTAAGGTTGATGAGTCTTGAGTTAAACAAGGTAAGTTTCTGAAACCTGTGCTAGGTCATAATATGTCTAAGAAAGTTGTTGAGTATAATGAAGTACCTAGACATCATATGAAAAGGATTAATAACAAGCCTAGGGGTAATCAAAGAAATTTCAATAACCTAGTTTCTCATAAATTAGGTAATGATTTTCAATTGAAAAAGAAGGCATGTTATAAATGTGGTAGTTTTGAGCATCTCATTGCAAATTGTAAGGACTACCAAAAACCTGTTTGGAACCAACATACAAGAGTGAATCATTAAAAATTTTCAAGAAGGACTCACTCTCCTTCCAAAAGACAAATGGTTCCAAGAGCAGTTTTATTGAGATCTGGTGTTACTAGATCCATTGTAACTTCTCAAACAAACAGGCCTTTTCATAATAAAACAACTGATCCTACTGCTAATGCAAAAGTAGACTCTGCTGCTATTTCAAAAGTCATAACAGATACAATTGTTGGAAATAATTTTTATGCTGTAAAGGCCTCAGCTTGTTGGACTTGGAAACCAAAATCAAATGCTTTATCTAAAGTTTCCAATACCAGAAGTGCATCAATGGACCTAACTAAGTACAACTATTTTGATGCACAGGGCAGATCCAAGTCAGTGATGGCTTGGGTCAAAAAGAGAAACTGATTTCTCTATTTTTTATGTGCAGGGCAATCTTCAAGATGATCTAAAAGATAAAGGAATTGTTGATAGTGGTTGCTCTGGACATATGACAGGAGACATATCCCAACTTGAAGATTTTGAGCCAATGGAGAATGGTGGATATGTTGCCTTTGGTAATGATGTCAAAGGAGGAAAGATTATAGGTACTGGTACAATCAAAACAGGAAGTTTGGATTTTGAAAAAGTGTTCCTTGTGGATAGGCTTAAGTTCAACCTCTTTAGTGTCTCACAGATGTGTGACAAAAGGAATTTTGTTCTTTTTACTGACACTGAATGTCTTATCCTTTCTCCTGACTTTAAGTTGCCAGATGATAAATTTGTGCTACTAAGAGTCCCTAGATCTGATAACATATACAGTGATCATATAAAGAACATAGTTCCCAAAAGAGCTTTAACTTGTCTGCTTGCAAAGGCCACTATTGATGAATCCAAACTATGGCATAGGAGACTTGGACATTTGAATTTCAAAACTATGAATAAATATGTCAAAGGAAATCTTGTGAGAGGATTACCTTCAAAAGTTTTTGAAAATCTTGAAACCTGTGTTGCCTGTCAAAAGGGTAAACAACACAGAGTATCTTTTAAGTCCAAAGTTGTTAATACCATTACCAAGCCTTTACATTTGCTTCATATGGATTTATTTGGACCTGCTTATGTGAATAGTCTGAATAGGAAGCAATATTGCCTAGTTGTCACAGATGATTTTAGCAGGTTTACATGGGTGTTCTTTCTAGCTTCTAAGGATGAAACCACTAAGATTCTTAAAGAATTCATCACTAGAATAGAAAACCTAATAAATCATAAAGTTAAGATAATCAAATGTGAAAATGGAACTGAATTTAAGAATTATGATATGAATCAGTTCTGTGTGGGTAAGGGTATTTTAAGACAATACAGTGTTGCTAGAACTCCTCAACAAAATGGTGTAGCAGAGAGAAGAAATAGGACATTGATTGAGGCTGCTAGGACTATGTTGTCAGACTCTAAGTTACCTATACCTTTTTGGGCTGAAGCAGTGAACACTGCCTGCTTTGTACAAAATAGGAGTAAGGTAGTTAAGCCTCACAATAAGACCCCTTATGAATTATTTCATGGAAAGAAGCCAATGATAGCTTTCTTTAGACCTTTTGGGTGTCCTATTACCATCTTAAATACCAAAGACCAGTTAGGCAAGTTTGATGAGAAGGCTGATGAAGGTTATTTTGTTGGATACTCCATAAATAGTAGAGCTTTCAGGGTGTACAACAAGAGAACCAAATTTGTAGAGGAGAATTTGCATATTAAGTTTGTTGAGAATAAACCTAATACTGCAAAGACAGAACCTGAGTGGCTATTTAACATTGATATGCTAACCAAAACCATGAATTATGAGCCAGTGATTGCAGGTGTAGATACTAACCATGATGCAGGTACAAAAGACACTGTTTCTGCAGCTAAAGAAGCAAAGGAATCCACACCTCAAGAAGAGTTTGTTTTGGTTGAAAAATGGAGGCTTGGTCCAACTATCATTCCCACTCAGGAGACCAAACGTTCACAAGATGATCACTCTCCCAAGGGAGATGGGGGGAAGGTATGAAATCATCTAGTGAAGCACAGGTGGTCAATGATGAGCCACTTTTGGATGGTGTGACAAAGGAAACTACTTTCAGCAGTAGTTTGTCTGATTCTGCTGCTAAACATGTAGACAACTCTGCTGCTAAGCAAACTGCTTCTCCAGTAACACCTAAGTTTCCTACAGTTGACACACAAGGCATATCCTTGATTGATACATCTTCTCAAGATGATCCAGAGATGCCTGGATTGACTGAAAAATATGAAGATACAGATGATGAAGCTCTTAAAGGTGAAATTTTTGGTGCTCAAACTGACTTCAACAATATGGAACTCAATATTCCTGTCAGTCCTACAAAGACAACAAGAATTCATAAGCATCATCCAAAGGAACAAATTTTGGGTGATCCATCATCAAATGTTCAAACAAGGAATAAGACAAAGGAACTGCTTCACAAAGGTTTCTTTGCTAGATCTTTACATCAAAGAAATAGCCATAAAGATCTACAGAATTGCCTTTTTGCTTGTTTTCTATCACAAATAGAACCCAAGAATGTGTACAAAGCCTTACAAGAAGCAAGTTGGGTGGAAGCAATGCAGGAAGAACTTCTCCAATTTAGGATACAAGAAGTTTGGACCTTGGTTGATCTACCTAATGGGAAGAGGGCTATTGGGACTAAATGGGTTTTCAGATGCTAAAGAGATGAAAGAGGCATTGTGATTATAAACAAAGCAAGATTAGTTGCTCAGGGATACACACAACAAGAAGGCATTGATTATGATGAAGTATATGCACCTGTGGCAAGGATTGAGGCCATTAGACTGTTTTTGGCATTTGCTTCATATAAAGATTTTGTAGTGTATCAAATGGATGTGAAAGGTGCTTTTCTGTATGGGGAGATCAAAGAGGAGGTTTATGTGTCACAACCACCTGGTTTTGAAGATCCAGATTTCCCTGACAAAGTTTATAGGGTTGATAAAGCACTGTATGGTCTGCATCAAGCTCCCAGGGCATGGTATGAAAAGTTGTCAACCTACTTGCTAGACTGTGGTTACACTAAGGGTAGGATTGATAAAACTTTGTTCATTAAAAGGAACAAAGATGATATTTTGTTGGTTCAAGTCTATGTTGATGATATCATCTTTGGTTCTACAAGCAAAGCTATGTGTGAGGAGTTTGAGAAGATAATGAAAGACAAGTTTTCCATGAGTTCTATGGGAGAACTTACTTTCTTTCTGGGATTACAAGTGAAACAAAAGGAAGATGGCATATTTATTAGCCAAGATAAATAGGTAGCTGATATTTTGAAGAAGTTTGGATTCACAAATGCCAAGCCTGCAAAAACTACAATGGAACAAGACAAACCATTGCTAAAAGATGAAGAAGGCAAAGATGTGGATGTTCATGTGTACAGATCAATGATTGGTTCATTGATGTATCTTACAGCATCAAGACCAGACATTATGTTCTCTGTTTGTGCATGTGCAAGATTTCAAGTTACTCCTAAAGAATCACATCTCAATGTAGTCAATAGAATCTTTAGATACTTAAAGCATCAACAAAAATTGGGGCTTTGGTATCCTAAGAATTCACCATTTGAGTTAGAGGCTTTCTCTGATAGTGATTATGCTGGGTGTTGCTTGGACAGAAAATCCACAACAGGAGGTTGTCAATTTCTTGGAAATAGGTTGGTGTCATGGAAATGCAAGAAACAAACTTTGGTGGCAAATTCTTCAACAGAAGCAGAGTATGTGGCTGCTTCCAGTTGCTGTGGTCAAGTGCTTTGGATGCAAAATCAATTGCTGGACTATGGGTACATCTTTTTGAACACCAAAATTCATATAGACAATAACAGTACTTTGTGCATAATTAAAAATCCTGTTTTTCATTCTAAAACAAAACATATTGAGATAAGACATCATTTTATTAGAGATTGCTATAAAAAGAAGTTGATTCAAATTGTTAAGGTCCATACTGATCAAAATGTTGCAGATCTACTTACCAAACACTTTGATGTTGGTAGATTTCAATATTTGATTGCAAGTATTGGAATGATCATTCTTTAGAAAACTTATCTCTATGTGTTATTGTAAATTTTTGTAAATGGATTTGTACTGTTATTGCTCTTAAAAGTTTGTTGTCATTGCTAAAAGTGAATCTGCTGCTAAGTCTACTCTGCTGCTATTGGACACTCTGCTGCTGAGTTAGATTTTGCTATTGTAGACTTGTTTGTTTTGTGGTTTTGGACTAATCTTTTGCAGGTTAAGGTTAATATGGATGTATTTGCTGTATAAGAAAGTAATTAAACATAAAAGTAAAGTTCATTCCATGGGTAAAAAGATGCAGATTACAAAGAAAGATCCAACAAAACACAAAAAGATCTATATCACATGATTTTTCCTAACAAGCCTACTACATGGGTCCTTTCCTCGTGTCCTTTGGATCATGCTTCTTCTTCAGATGCATATCCATGGTTCACACCCTCTTGCAAGCAAGACCAAGCACAACTTTGAGGGGAGGTTTTCTTGATGACTTGGAGGGTTCAGGAACTGGAATGGGAGCCATTGATGCCAAAGCTGCTTCAAGGGCATGTGCAAGAGCGTTTGGGAGCTTTTTGGCAAGCTCAGTAGTGTTTTCCTCTTGAGGAGCTCTTGATGTTCCCTCACCACTTCTGTTGCTGGGTGATTGATATCTTGGATGGTATGGAAGATAAGCAGCATTGATGTCATGCTTAAACTTCCTGGCTTGTTCTTTAGTCCTCATTCTATTACGAGGTGGACGATATGGTGGAAGAAAGGGTGGAAGTGGCATAGTATCAATTGGGAAGTCAAACTCAGAATCAGACAAATCAGAAGAATCAGAGGTAAGATTGATGACTTCGCGTTTTGGTGCCATGTCAAAGAGATTGTTATGTAAAAGAAATTTTGGAAGAGATTGATTTGCTATATGGATGTGATTAGGGTTTGATTTGAGATAAAATTGGAAGTGATCGGATTCCCTTTTTATAACGGATCAAATTGGGAAAACTAATTAATGCGTGGTTGGTAATTACCATTAATTAACGATAATAAATGGAAGGTTTGACTTTTTGATCGTTTGACCAAGTACAGTCAACTCTGCTGCTAGCCCAAAACACTCTGCTGCTAGTTATACAACTCTGCTGCTGGTACTGCTGCTACTCAGGGTTCTGCTGCTCGGTTTAAAAGTGGAAGGGCGGTTATGTAACTTCCCAAATCAGTTTAAAAACCTAATTGATTCTCACAATTAGTTTTTATACGCTCCTAATTGAAGTATAACCGTACATAACCATTCCATTATCATCAAAATCAAAATCCCCCAAATCCACAAACCCTACCTTCATGGAGATTAACACACGCACTTGGGCCAGAGACCACAACAATGTCGCGCTTCTTGATGCCTCCTTGGTGCCTGATGAGTTCACAGAGATGGTACAATTTCTTAATGCTACTTCCATTAGGTATGCATTAACTGTGAACCCAACTATATATCAATCCTACATTAAACAGTTCTGGCATACTGCCAATGTCAAAACTCACAAAGGGGAAACATATATTGTTGCCAAGGTTGATGATCAAAAGGTCCTTGTGAGTGAATCATCTATTAGAGAGATTCTTCTCTTTGATGATGAGGATGCTCCTAAGGTTCTTGTTAAAACTGACATTTTTGAAGGTTTAAAAACTTTGGGATATGAGAGGAAAAATGATGGTTTAAAGTTTCAAAAAGGTCTTCTCTGTTCTCATTACAAATTTTTGGTCCATAATCTTTTACATTGTTTGAGTTCAAAAACATCTGGGTGGAATGAGTTCAGTGCACCCATAGCTTCTGCTATGGTGTGTCTGTGCAATGGAGACCCATTTAATTTTTCAAACTTGATTTTAGAGGGTATGGCAAAGTCAATCAGGGAAAAAGGGACTTATCTGCTCTATCCTAGATTTGTTCAATTGTTTGTTGAAAACCAAATTTCTAAAGTAAGAACACATAGGGCTACCTATGAAGCAATACCTTTGGTACCCAAAATGTTTACTTTCATGTTCAAAAATGGAAAAGGTTTTTCTGGCAAAGTTACACCACTTTTACCTTATATGGTGCAACTTGTGCAAAACAATCAGGATGAAGGATCAGAAAACCCCACTGATTCCCAAAACACACCCACTTTTGCTGGTTCAAATGAGGTTTCATCTCCACACACTGAAAAGACCCAAACACATAGGACAAACTCAAAGTACACTGAGCATTCTCAGGCCAGTGTCAGGATGGATGTACCAGATGAGACTGTCTTAGGTGATGGAGAAGACAGATTGGTAAGGGCTACCACTACCGCTACTAGCTTAGAAGCAGAGCAGGACCGTGATAACATAAGTAAGACCCAAACCAAGGCAACATCTAGTGAGGAAGATTCTTCTGAATCTAAATCTACTGATGGTAACCCTAGCCAAATGGAAAATACAGGGGGTTCAGATGATCAAACTAGGTTTGATACTGAGCTTAAGTCCAAAGATTCACCTCTCAGGGAAGGTAACACATCCCGAAGTGATGAGGACAGATCTGCAACTAAGGAATTGATGGATGACTTTGTACAAAATGACAATGTCCATGATTCACCTATCGGACCAGGTAATACAGGTCGAAGTGACGAGACTAGTATGCAAACTATAAAGAAATTGACGGCAAAATGTACCACTTTGGAGACTAAATGCACATCTTTGGAGGAGAAGGTACTTGATCTACAGAAACTTTCATCTGCACAAGCTAAGGAGATCACTAAAATGCAGCAACAGATGAAGGTGCTGCTCAGTTTAAAGAAATCAAGATCTTCAACCTTCAAAAGATTTTAGAAAGTAGGACCTTCCAAGAAAGGTAGATCCTCTACTCTACCCACTGCTATGGAGGTGGATGCTTCCAAACAGGGGAGGAATAATTTAGAGACTTCAGGGGAGGATAAAATTTTGGAAGAACATGTTGATGATGGTTTGGATATTGGTGTGGGAACAGGGGATGATATGGAGATAGACAGTGGTGATGGTGAAAATGTTGCAAACTATATGGTTGCTGACAGAGAAAGGCATGAGGCTGTATTGGAGAAAATTATGGAAACTTCAGAATCAGTAGTAGATAAACTCAAAAATTTGGAACCTGAACAACTTGTGAAGGCTACAGAGTTGATGAGTGAGGCTATAAAAGCTTTAGGAGACACTTTGAAAGACTCTACTACTGAATCTGCTGCTGCTCCAGAATCTGCTGCTCCAAGTGTTGTTGAACAATCTGTGATTAATGATAAAGATCAGGGTTCTGTTGATGATAACTCTGCTGCTCATAAAACTGCTACTACAAAAACTGTTGCTGATCCTGCTGCTAGTGCAAAAGGTGACTCTGTAGATGAACTTGCTAGATTGTGGTTACACTAAGGGTAGTATTGATAAAACTTTGTTCATTAAAAGGAACAAAGATGATATTCTGTTGGTTCAAGTCTATGTTGATGATATCATCTTTGGTTTTACAAGCAAAGCTATGTGTGAGGAGTTTGGGAAGATAATGAAAGACAAGTTTTCCATGAGTTCTATGGGAGAACTTACTTTCTTTCTAGGATTACAAGTGAAACAAAAGGAAGATGGCATATTTATTAGCCAAGATAAATATGTAGCTGATATTTTGAAGAAGTTTCGATTCACAGATGTCAAGCCTGCAAAAACTATAATGGAACAAGATAAACCATTGCTAAAAGATGAAGAAGGCAAAGATGTGGATGTTCATGTATACAGATCAATGATTGGTTCATTGATGTATCTTACAGCATCAAGACCAGACATTATGTTCTCTGTTTGTGCATGTGCAAGATTTCAAGTTACTCCTAAAGAATCACATCTCAATGCAGTCAAGAGAATCTTTAGATACTTAAAGCATCAACCAAAATTGGGGCTTCGGTATCCTAAGAATTCACCATTTGAGTTAGAGGCTTTCTCTGACAGTAATTATGCTGGGTGTTGCTTGGACAGAAAATCCACAACAGGAGGTTGTCAATTTCTTGGAAATAGGTTGGTGTCATGGAAATGCAAGAAACAAACTGTGGTGGCAAATTCTTCAACAGAAGCAGAGTATGTGGCTGCTTCCAGTTGTTGTGGTCAAGTGCTTTGGATGCAAAATCAATTGCTGGACTATGGGTACAATTTTTTGAACACCAAAATTCATATAGACAATAATAGTACTTTGTGCATAATTAAAAATCCTGTTTTTCATTCTAAAACAAAACATATTGAGATAAGACATCATTTTATTAGAGATTGCTATGAAAAGAAGTTGATTCAAATTGTTAAGGTCCATACTGATCAAAATGTTGCAGATCTACTTACCAAACACTTTGATGTGGGTAGATTTCAATATTTGATTGCAAGTATTGGAATGATCAATCTTTAGAAAACTTATCTCTACGTGTTATTGTAAATTTTTGTAAATGGATTTGTACTATTATTGCTCTTAAAATTTCACCTCATTGCTAAAAGTGAATCTGCTGCTAAGTCTACTCTGCTGCTATTGGACACTCTGCTGCTGAGTTAGATTTTGTTATTGCAGACTTGTTTGTTTTGTGGTTTTGGACTAATCTTTTGCAGGTTAAGATTAACATGGATGTATTTGCTGTATAAGAAAGTAATTAAACATAAAAGTAAAGTTCATTTCATGGGTAAAAAGATGCAGATTACAAAGAAAGATCCAACAAAACACAAAAAGATCTACATCACATGATTTTTCCTAACAAGCCTACTACATGGGTCCTTTCCCTTTGTCCTTTCGATCATGCTTCTTCTTCAGATGCATATCTTTGGTCTACACCCTCTTGCAAGCAAGACCAAGCACAACTTTGAGGGGAGGTTTTCTTGATGACTTGGAGGGTTCAGGAACTGGAATGGGAGCCATTGATGCCAAAGCTATTTCAAGGGCATGTGCAAGAGCGTTTGGGAGCTTTTTGGCAAGCTTAGTAGTGTTTTCCTCTTGAGGAGCTCTTGATGTTCCCTCACCCCTTCTGTTGGTGGGTGATTGATGCGCGTGGATTGCAACACGCACTACGTTTTACCTCTCGAGGGATCTCGAGAAGCTTGCAATCCCTACCAGGCAGTGTACCTGACCGATGTAGTATAGTGAAGTGGCAAGTACCGGGGGATTGATCGTTCTCTCACAGGGAATAGTGTTCGTTAGGCTAAAAGCTACTCTAATCTAGGTCTAAGGGTGGAGGAAGATTCTTTTTGTATTTTTATATTTTATGAAAGCAGTAAAATCTCTGGTTTTGGAGGATAGGGCGGAATTAGTTGCTAGTCAACTAACCCAAGTTATCTACTTCTAAGCTACTTATATTTTTGTATTTTTTTGTTTTAGAGAAAATCAGTGGTGGAGAATAGTGTTTACTTAGATTTCATTACTCCCTAACTATCTTTTACCATGTAATTAGTATGTTGAGTTTGCGTGGATGACGGGTGTATTCCTAACAAGTCGTAGGGAGTGCGTTCAATTCCCTAACTCTATAAGTTCCTACCTCACTCTATGACGATACGTCAAGCATCCTATCATGAGCTCACCGATAGCAACCTATGCATGAAATACTACCTTAAAATCGATAACGCACATACGATTCACGTTTCTAAAGACGTTCAAGCTTGTTACCGTATAGGAGATTAGCCAGTTTTCTCTAGTCTAACGTAGATGAAACATTCATCCAAATACAATCACAACATACACATCACATGATAATCAATAGTTAGGTTTCATTAGATCTAAGCAAACACAAAGTAAATTAGCCTAGCATGTTAAAAGAAAGACAAGTACAAGCATAAATCACACAACACATAGACATATTGTATGAATAAAGACTTATCTTGGATTAAACATGCAAGTTAGAGGGGTTAGGATACCCTCTAAGGTCACTAATACACGAACTAGGGTTTAACCCTAAAGTTCTTCACACCAAAATTCGACTCTAGTTCTCCAAAGTTATATAAAGTAAAGAAAAATCGTTCTATATATATAGAAAACGCGGGCTGACGGCGTCAACCCAATAGGTGACGTCGTCAGCTCGGCGATTAGGGTTTTCAGACGGCCTTCCTTGACGTGGTCATAATTGCTGGTTCCAGATCTGACGGCCTTGGTTGACGGCGTCACCAATTTGCACTACGAACTCTCTGGCCCGTCACGAGTATTTTTCCAATTCTGGACTTCACTTGTTCCTGACGGCGTCACCTTGTAGAGTGTGACGGCGTCACCTTCTGTAATCTTTAAGGTCTTTTGAGTTTTTGTTGTTTTCCGCACTTTTTCACTCCGAAAACGCCCGAAAATGCTTCTTTTGTGATTTTTCCTTCAAAAGTACCTAAAATGAGAAAAGAAAAGACTTTGGGTGAAATCCAAACCAAAAACATACGAATTAGGACTCAAACCGACCCCTAAAAACGTAACATTTTTCGTCTCATCAGTGATTGATATCTTGGATGGTATGGAAGATAAGCAGCATTGATGTCATGCTTAAACTTCCTGGCTTGTTCTTTAGTCCTCATTCTATTACGAGGAGGACGATATGGTGGAAAAAAGGGTGGAAGTGGCATAGTATCACTTGGGAAGTCAAACTCAGAATCAGACGAATCAGAAGAATCAGAGGTGAGATTGATGACTTCGCGTTTTGGTGCCATGTCAAAGAGATTGTTATGTGAAGAAATTTTGGAAGAGATTGATTTGCTATATGGATGTGATTAGGGTTTGATTTGAGATAAAATTGGAAGTGATCGGATTCCCTTTTTATAACGGATCAAATTGGGGAAACTAATTAATGCGTGGTTGGTAATTACCATTAATTAAGGATAATAAATGGAATGTTTGACTTTTTGATCGTTTGATCAAGTACAGTCAACTCTGCTGCTGCTAGTTATATAACTCTGCTGCTGGTACTGCTGCTACTCAGGGTTCTGCTGCTCGGTTTAAAAGTGGAAGGGCGGTTATGTAACTTCCCAAATCAGTTTAAAAACCTAATTGATTCTCACAATTAGTTTTTATACGCTCCTAATTGAAGTATAACCGTACATAACCATTCCATTATCATCAAAATCAAAATCCCCCAAATCCACAAACCCTATTTTCATGGAGATTAACACACGAACTTGGGCCAGAGACCACAACAATGTCACGCTTCTTGATGCCTCCTTGGTGCCTGATGAATTCACAGAGATGGTACAATTTCTTAATGCTACTTCCATTAGGTATGCATTAACTGTGAACCCAACTATATATCAATCCTACATTAAACAGTTCTGGCATACTGCCAAAGTCAAAACTCATAAAGGGGAAACATATATTGTTGCCAAGGTGGATGATCAAAAGGTCCTTGTGAGTGAATCATCTATTAGAGAGATTCTTCTCTTTGATGATGAGGATGCTCCTAAGGTTCTTGTTAAAACTGACATTTTTGAAGGTTTAAAAACTTTGGGATATGAGAGGAAAAATGATGGTTTAAAGTTTCAAAAAGGTCTTCTCTGTTCTCATTACAAATTTTTGGTCCATAATCTTTTACATTGTTTGAGTTCAAAAACATCTGGGTGGAATGAGTTCAGTGCACCCATAACATCTGCTATGGTGTGTTTGTGCAATGGAGACCCATTTAATTTTTCAAACATGATTTTAGAGGGTATGGCAAAGTCAATCAGGGAAAAAGGACTTATCTGCTTTATCCTAGATTTGTTAGAAAACCAAATTTCTAAAGTAAGAACGCATAGGGCTACCTATAAAGCAATACCTTTGGTACCCAAAATGTTTACTTTCATGGTCAAAAATGGAAAAGGTTTTTCTGGCAAAGTTACACCACTTTTACCTTATATGGTGCAACTTGTGCAAAACAATCAGGGTGAAGGATCAGAAAACCCCACTGATTCCCAACACACACCCACTTTTGCTGGTTCAAATGAGGTTTCATCTCCACACACTGAAAAGACCCAAACACATAGGACAACCTCAAAGGACACTGAGCATTCTCAGGCCAGTGTCAGGATGGATGTACCAGATGAGACTGTCTTAGGTGATGGAGAAGACAGATTGGTATGGGTTACCACTACTGCTACTAGCTTAGAAGCAGAGCAGGACAGTGATAACATAAGTAAGACCCAAACCAAGACAACATCTAGTGAGGAAGATTCTTCTGAATATGAATCTACTGATGGTAACCCTAGCCAAATGGAAAATACAGGGGGTTCAGATGATCAAACTAGGTTTGATACTGAGCTTAAGTCCAAAGATTCACCTCTCAGGGAAGGTAACACATCCCGAAGTGATGAGGACATATCTGCAACTAAGGAATTGATGGATGACTTTGTACAAAATGACAATGTCCATGATTCACCTCTCGGACCAGGTAATACAGGTCGAAGTGATGAGATTAGTATGTAAACTATAAAGAAATTGACGGCAAAATGTACCAATTTGGAGACGAAATGCACATCTTTGGTGGAGAAGGTACTTGATCTACAGAAACTTTCATCTGCACAAGCTAAGGAGATCACTAAAATGCAGCAACAAATGAAGGTGCTGCTCAGTTTAAAAAAATCAAGATCTTCAACCTTCAAAAGATTTAAGAAAGTGGGACCTTCCAAGAAAGGTAGATCCTCTACTCTACCCACTGCTATGGAGGTGGATGCTTCCAAACAGGGGAGGAATAATTTGGAGACTTCAGGGGAGGATAAAATTTTGGAAGAACATGCTGATGATGGTTTGGATACTGGTGTGGGAACAGGGGATGATATGGAGATAGACAGTGGTGATGGTGAAAATGTTGCAATATATGTGGTTGCTGATAGAGAAAGGCATGAGGTTGTATTGGAGAAAATTGTGGAAACTTCAGAATCAGTAGTAGATAAACTCAAAAGTTTAGAACCTGAACAACTTGTGAAGGCTACAGAGTTGATGAGTGGGGCTATAAAAGCTTTAGGAGACACTTTGAAAGACTCTGCTGCTCCAAGTGTTGTTGAACAATCTGTGTTTAATGATAAAGATCAGGGTTCTGTTGATGATAACTCTGCTGCTCATGAAACTGCTGCTACAAAAACTGTTGCTGATCCTGCTGCTAGTGCAAAAGGTGACTCTGTAGATGCACAGGGATCTGCTGTTGGTTCTAGTGACAAAGCTGCTGCTGAGGCAATGGTGATGCTTAGTAAGAAGGAATTAGCAGAGCAATCATCTCAACAACAACAACCACCATCTCAATCACAACAACCATCTAAACCAATTCAATCACCACAACCAACATCATTCTCACAACCAATTCATGTATCTCAATTACCAACCAAATGAGTGTCTATCATTGAACCTTCTGTCCCTATCAAGAAAGCTAAGTCCATTGCTTCAAGTACTGATAAAGGTAAAGGCAAGATGGTGGAGCAACCTGAGGCTAATTCAATTGATGATGAAGTAGATTTAACTCAGATACCACCAGAATATTGGCCTAAGGATAAGCTTGATGAACTTGATAGAACTGAAGCTATAAGACTTCAAAATGAAGAATACTTGCTAGAACAACAGCTTTAGGAAAAAGAAAAACTTCAAGCTGAAAAGAAAGAAAAGGATTTGAAAGCCTATGAAGAATGGGAGGATGAATTGATTAAGGTAGATGCTGATATTGAAATTTCCAAGCTGGTAAAGATTGAGGAACAAGAAGTTCCCGAGTTTGATGTTAAAGCCTGGTTAAAAGTGTTCACAGTAAAGAAGAAAAAGGAAGCTGCTGCTGCAAGAAAGAAGAAAAAGGTTTTCAAAGGGCCAACACCTCTACAGCAAAGGAGAAATCAAGAAAAGTATTTGCATCATGTTAGAGGTTGGAGAATTATTGATCTCAAGAGATATAAAGATTCAGAAATCTTTGATATGTATCAACATGCTAGAACTGTGTGTGATAGATTCATTGCTATGGGTTCTAAAGAAGATGAGGCTGTGATTGATAAAATGAACAGGAAGATAAGGGGTGAAAAGAAGTCAAATGAGCCTGAGAAGATCAAAGAGGCTGAAAATGTTGAAGTGCCTAAAGTTGCAGAGCAGGTAAAGGAAAGCATAGCAGAAACCAAACCTACTCCTACCTATGAAAGCAAGAAGAGAGGAACAATTAAGAAAACTTTTGCTAGGAAGAAGAGGAAGGTTAGTGTTGCTGGCAGTTCAGATGTAGAGAAAGAAAATGAAAAGGAAGCTACAGAGGAGATAACACAAGCTGAGCAAGAAAGGTTGATGTCTTTCACCACTTTGGCTACAAGAGAAGAACCAGAAATCTCCAATACAGTTCCTTTGGCAGCTAAACATCCAATCATCTCTTATACATTCAGAGTCAGAGATGGAAGTGAAGGGTATTGGGAGTTTAAGAGAACTAATGATATGTATTATGGGTTTATCAGATTCTCTCAAATGCTCAATTACATGGATAGGGATGATGTGTGTGATGTTTGGAGATTGTACAAAGAAAGATTTGGGGATAAACAGCCAGAAAATGATCATGAGAATATTATCTATCATAATCTAAAGATAATGTTTGAACCTCATGTTACTGATAGAGAATGGATTGAAATGAGAAACAAGAGGGTGAATAGATGGTATTTATATCAATCTTGTGGAGTTCATGAAGTATCAGCTGGAGGTGTTACTGTGTTTCTTCTGGTAGAAAAAGATTATCCTGGTTTGAATTCTAATAGAGAAATTATCACAGAGATGGTAAAACCTGGATTCTTAATGCTTCAGAAACATTTCAAGTCTGATGATATGGCTTGTAAATTGGTGCAGAAGTATGAGCAGATTTTAAATTCTAAGAAGTAAGTGTTTGGAAGCATCCTCTTTGTGTTTATTTGTGCTTAAGAGAAACTTGATGATTTAGGAGGTAAATATCAAGTTTAGGGGAGGATTGTTGGGTTTTAGGATTCTACTTCTGAGAAACTATCAAAATGTCAATCTGCTGCTGTATACTGAATCTGCTGCTGGATGCTGAATCTGCTGCTAGTGTGAAAGTGCTGCTAGAAGGATTGCAAGACTCTGCTGCTCAGAGTTTATTATAGAAACGAGTCTTGTAATTATAGTAAAGATTGTATAAATATTCTATAGGTTTAGAATATCTTTTGTTTGTGTAAGAAGTCATTGTAAACCGTGTAGGGTTCCTTGTCTATAAAAGGAGATCCCTAGGGTTAGAATATGTACGTGTCTGTGAAAAAGTCGAATCACTTCAAGGTGTAAACCCTAGCATTGTTTAGAGTGCTCGTATTTAATATATTGAAGTGTTTAAGTGTGAAACTATTGTTCTTGTGTTCATCTTAAGTTAAACAGTATATTCCGTGTATTGTTTAAGTTGATTATTATTAAGTCAGCTTCTATATAAGATATACTGCTCAATTGGGATCAACATAGGTGTGTAATAAAACTGAGAGAAATACCTGTTAGGGTAATTTTAGTGCCAAATTTAAAATTTTTTACAGCATTTAGGAGTGAAACTTTGGTCTTAATGAGCGTCTCATGGATAGGAGTTATATGAATAGCACAAAACCGTACCACTAAAAAAATTTTCCACCCCAAATATGTGAGGTTCGCCCCTAGAATTGGTAGGAAAAGCATTTATGCTATGATGTGTGTACCGTTAGCACTTAGATTCTAGAACTTGCGATAGGACCATCCCGAATCCACAAGTGAGACTACATTCGTGTAGTTAGATTTACTACATGATAAGAGGCATTAGGATTAACCCATTGTTTTACACCTGTGTTTTTGTTATAATTACATTGACTTCATTGGTCAAGTAATTCTCCCACACCTTTGCGTTGTACCCAGCTTTGGTACACGATACCCCTAGTATACCCTCCAGAGCCTATCCTTTTTGTTTCTAACTTTAAGCATTTTACTTAAAGGAAGAATTTGTTTACAATCCAACCCAAATGCACACCCAAATCGCCTTAGCCTACCTTGTATGCACTCATCTTTAGTGCATTATTGTGACAACATCTGTTTAAACCCTTAGTTAATTATCTAATTGATTACATGGTTGCTAAGTCGAGTCATATCCTTGTACATATTGTTTTGGGACGATTGGGACTCATGGGTAAAGTACTAGTGTAATGGAGTAATGGGGAAGAACAACATTATTACCCCCATATGTGCTAAATATTTTAAAAGTACTCCAAGTGTTTCGATTATCTTAATTCGAGTCATTAGAATAGTTATTTGTAAAGTATGTAAAAGTTCAAGTGTAAGGGGAGAACCGAGGCCCCTATGATGTATTATTTTGGATAGTAGGGCAAGAGTTTATGAAAAAAAAATCGAAAAAATCAAGAAAAATACAAAAAAATGAGAAAAAGAAAAGTAGAAAAAACATACGGACTACCATCCCGTTTCTTTCTTTGTTTATTTTATATTTTTATTAGTTTTTGATTAGCTTAAGTCGAGTCTAGTCTTGGCTTAGCAACGCCATATTGTACATGTAATTAATCAAGATCTTTAACTCGCCACCATTAAAATATCCCTTATCCAACAAAACCGTGTTTATCATATCCCTACACCTCATTATAACCCTTTTTGTAAAGACCTCTTTGATAGTTTATCTTAGGTGCTTACGCCTAGTGGAGAAGGTTTTCGATACTTTCTCAAGCCTATGGTAATCTATTTGTTATGACAGGTAGTGAGAGATATTGTTCATTTTCATTTATGAGATATAATTCTATGACACCTGAGAGATGTGAATATCTAAACACTACTTGTGAGGTGCTAGTGTGTAATCTCCCTGCTTATTATGATTGATGGGGAACGACTATTTGTTGTAATTACTTTTTATTAGTGTTAAATGACCCCTAACTTGTATTTTGATTAGAATAAAAGCGCATTTGCTTGAGGACAAAAAAATCTCAAGTGTAAGGGTATTTGATAAGGTGAAAAGTGTACCGCTTTTCGGGGGTCATTTAAGCCCTAAATCGTATTTATTTGATCAATTATTGCCCTAAATCGTTCCTTTTGTCATTTTAGGTATTTTGGAGAGAAATTCTGGAAAAGGAAGAATTTTGGACGTTTTTGGAGCATAAAAGTGAAGAATTCGACAAAGTGCTAAAGTCTGCTGGAATAGTACCCTTGACGGCGTCAAGCTTGGATGTGACGCCGTCAAGTCTTGATAAGCCAGAATGGATTAAAGGGGGACGGCGTCAAGAAGGCCATCAAGAAACCCTAAGCACGGCGAGGTGATGGCGTCAAGGCTATAACGTGACACCGTCAGATCTGTTTTCCTATATATATTCTCATAATTTTTAGTCATTAGGGTGGAACTTTTTAGGGAGAAACCCTAGACGAATTTTAGCAGCTTTTCAAGGTTTTTTTACCTTGAGATCTTCCATGTTACATTGAAGATAAGTAATCAATTAATCATTCAATATGTCTATGTGTTGTTTGATTCTATCTTGTTCTTCTCTTTTGTTTAACATGCTAGGCTAGGTTTTCTTTGTGTTTGCTTAGATCTAATAAAACCTAACTATTGATTATTGATTGAATGGTGTGTTATTGATTGTATTGGAGGAATGTTTATCGATGTTAGGCTTAAGAAAACTGGCAGACTTCCAATTGGTAACATGCTTGAACGTCTTAAGAAACATGAACCAAGGTGTACTAAGGTTATTTGATTGTATTTAATGTATGAGCGAATTCTAGTGATCCCATGTTAAGAGCTTCTTAGCCGGCTCGACATAGGAGTGAAGTAGGAGCTTATAGAGTTGGGGAAGTCCGTACACACCCCCACGACCGTTATTAAGGAATACAATCCGTCATCCACGGAATTAATACACACTAATCAATCGGTAAAAGATAGTTAGGGAGTAAGGAAATCTAAGTAAACACACTTCTCTCCATATAGTTTTCACAAACATTTATTTTCTTGTTATTTTATTTTATTTGCATTAGTAGTTATTTGGGTTAGTTGACTAGCAACTAATTCCGCCCACTCCTTCAAACCCGAGACTTTTACTTGCTTTCATAAAGATATAAAAATACAAAAAGAATCTTCCCTTACCCCTAGACCAATTAGAGTAGTTTTTCAATCCTAACGACACTATTCCCCTAGAGAACGATCAATCCCCCGGTACTTGCCACTACACTATACTACATCGGTCAGGTACACTGCCTGGTGGGGATTGCAAGCTTCTCAAGATCCCTTGAGATGTAAAACCCTAGTGCGTGGTCGCAATCCCGCGCATCAATGATCTTCAATGATTTGTCTTCAACGTAGGTGTGATTCTTGAATCTCTTGACTTGGACCTCAAACTAGAACAAGTGGAAACTTCCCAACCATAAACTAAGACTACACGGTAGGCTAAGGTGTATAGGTGTATCGAAACAATATAATGGGTAAGAAACGAAAGGATAGGCTCAAAAGGGTGTATCTAGGGTATCTTGCACTAAAGGTGAGTGCAACAAAGGGTTTAACACGGGGGTCGAATAGTCAATTTGACTAATCGATAAACACACACATTAAAGGTAATTTGGGTGATAATCCTAAAATATTGCATTCTTAAAAAGTTTCTTCCAAATGTATCAAGAAATCCCAATACACTACTCGTAAATGGTTTCAAAATGATGTAAAAGGCAAGTTCTAATGTTTACAAACTACCGGCACACTTATAATTTTGGTGGATTTGGGGTAAAACAGGGGAAACTGAAATAGGCTAAACCTCAACATGGTATTAAGGGTTAATGTGCTCGGCTAAGGTCCATTCTAGTTAGGTTCGGAAAAACATGTCAAAAGTTTTAAAAGTGGCATAATTTTTCAAAATAAACTAGAAAAATGGGGCAAGATAAAGTTCAAGTATATAATTCTACTCCCGTCCCCCCACTTGAGTTGTACAAAGTCCCTTTTGTACATAATATAAAAATAAAGAGGAAAAGTAGAATTAGAACGAGAACTTCCCTAAAATTCGCTCTTAAAAATGGTAGAAGGATCATGTTGAAAAACATGCCTTTGCTTCGCCTAAAGAGCAAACTTCAATATCTGGAATCACACAACTACCAAAAGCATAAAACCTAAAAAGAAAAATAAAAAGAAAAAGAAAAACCTAACTCACTTTCGTAGGACTCACGGTTGCATTTAGCGCATGCAACAAGCCTTTTAAACCACTTGGTGTCCCAAGTGGATGAGTGAAGTCTCGAGAGGGTTTACAGGGAACACACCCACAAAGTTTATTTAAAAACTAATACAAGTTTTTGTAAAATAAAAAGCTTTTTTAAGGTTCTGAAGGTAGCTACAGCGTAGCTGAAATGGAGTGCTACGCCGTAGTTGCTGATTTTAATCCGAGTGACACCTGGAGGTTGCTACAGCGTAGTCAGTGAAGGAGCTATGCCGTAGCAAAGGTCTGGAGCATATTTCTTGGTGCAAAAGTCCAAAAATTAGTTCCCCCTCGCAATGCTTCCTTTAGTACCTGCAAATTATTAGTACAAAACATACCAAACAAACAAAATAAACAAAAATAAAAAGGAAAAGGATAATTCGGGTTGTCTCCCGAAAGAGCACTTTTGTTTATTATCGAGTCTTTAAGTTAGACTCACTGCTACGCCTAGTCAAGTAGGCTGATGAAGGACTTGCTCACGCTAATCCATCTCCTTTCGTAGGTTATGCCTTATCCATGCAACATTTGTGGAGGTATGACAATATTCCTTGGTCTCAATTCTTCGTACTTGTGAGAATCTTTCTTCAGGTCCTAAATGATATCGGGTTACTTCGTACGTTTCTGTGATGATGGGCGGAGGTTTTGTGTATTGCAACCCAAATAGTTTACACCGCCGTTGTTCATAAGTCTTATCGTCAGGGTCAGTGAACCCCTCAGTTCCTTGTAATTCTAAGTAATCCATACCCACGTCAATGTCATCGTCATCGGATGACGTTCCATCTTCTCGTGGTCCCTCTTCATTATTCTCCTTTCTTTGCTTGTTTTGTTCGTTACCCTGTATGGTTCCATTGTATTTATGATCATAAGCCTTACATTCACATAGACTTGACCGGCTCATACATCCAACCCAAATCTTTTCTTTTGTAATAGCATCAACTTTTCCATACTTAATCTTAATCCAGTCATCGAATCTTAAATTATTAACCCATTCCAAGTCATTCCTTTGGTTGTCATTAGTTGAAAACCATAGGTATTCATCGTCATTTACTCTTATAATGCTACTTCCTCCATTACACTCATCTTCATAGGTGTAGAACTCCAAAATAATCTATAACATGTGTAGTTTTAGTTTATATGGATCGAATAGTAGAAGAAAGAAAGAAAGAAAGAAGAAAGAAGATGAAAGTTTAGAGAGAGAAAGAGTAGAGAGAGTTGGAACCTTAGAGAGAGAGAGTGAAACAGAAAAAAAAGAAAATAGATTAGGAAGGCTCACCCTCTCCAAGGATGGAGAGGGTATTTATATGTACATGGGTTTTTGCCACTTGGGCTGCGGATCAGGTATACAGTGGGTAAAGACCCGTCCTTCTTCCGCGAACTAATCTACTACTAATCTACGTTTTACTAACTAATATAACTACTACGAGCTAAACAATGCTTAATCATATCTGGGGGTGACCGAATCTTTCTCATACAAAAAACGTATTCCTAACAATCTCCCCCTAAGGGAGGTCACCCCTGAAAATCATTCTTGAATTCTTGCATTGAGATCTTTGTAGATGCTTTTGTAGCTCGTAGTTGTTGATTCTTCATTGATGTACGACTCAAGATGACTTCCTTGATGTATATGATGATCTTTGACTTTGCTCTTCGCTCTTCATCCAAATAATTAGCTTCAAGTCATCTTTGAGTGTATGTGTCTCTTTGTGATGTTGTGATTGTCTTTGTGATGTCATGCTTACACTTTTCTGGATCATGATCTTCTGCATCAGAGTTGTGGAAGCATAGTTGAAGCCCATTCCTTGATCATGATGTCTTTATATTTGTGGTTGAAGTGTAAGCATGAGATGATGAATCTGCATCTTTTCAGCAATCGGCATCAATCGTCAACTTCTTTGTCTTTGGTGTGATTACGCCTTTCCAACATGCTCATACATCTTTGTTGAGTAGATCTTCCCGGTTGAACAGTTCTGACGTCTCCTTTTAGATGTTGGTATGAGCATGTGGAACTAGAGTGATGGTGGTGAACATGGTAAGTTTGGTATGTTGAGCTGCATAAAACTTGGTTAGTAATAAACATACCGGCACTTACAAGTTTGGACTTCGAGATCGTCAACAGCATAGTGTGAAGACTTTCTCTAATCCTTACCAAGGCCGTTCCTAATCGGATGCCCCCGAAAGGGCTTTCACTGACATACCGAAGTACACCAACGATTAGGTGAGTCGCTGGAGATCACCCCACGACTGTAGACCTTTTGGAACACCACCGTACACACTAAGCGTAACCCACAAGAGATTACCGAAGTGACCTGCTGTCAGGGCTGTTTGATGTTGACCCTGGCAGGAGTTTCCACTCAATCACTGGGAAATACTTATGTATATTCCCTCATAAGTGTTCTTGGCAGATTGCTAAGATCTGCGTAGGACTCAAAATATTACAACTGGTGTCCTTAATGTTGAACAACCAGTGTAGAAGTATCAAGTGTTCCTATGAGATCTTTTGATGCATCTCTTGGCTCTAGACTCGATAAGTGCACATTGGTTATCCTATTCGGAGACTAGGGAGGGGTCTCCTGTTTCAATATCAACTAGCTCTAAGAGACTAGTCGATAGTTTACACCGGTTCCCCGTGAGAATGAAACAAGCTCTTTTAAGAGAACTTGAGTGGCTGGGAGGTTTAGTGCAGTGCGTCACTGGGTCCATGACGTCTTTATCTTCAATACCGATGTTACCTTGGTAACAATCAGTAGCATATGAATTGAACCCGGTTTCTGCCCTAAGGTTGAATAATTGGAGGGCTATTTCTTTTCACCCTTTCTCATTTCATTTCTTTTTAATTCTTCAACCCCTTCAGTGCTTACCGAGACTTCATTACTAGAACCTTGTTGGGTTTGTTCCAGTCCTAGCTCAGTCTCAGTCGGCACTCTTCCCTTTCTCACTTTTCTCCTTTTTTCAATCATTCCTAAGGACTTCTAATCTATCTATTGGATTGTCCCTGGGAAGATCCCTCCGGTTCTGGTGGATCATGGGAACATATACCTAACCTTACCATCCTTATAACTCCATGCATTAAATTAAAGTGGTCGGTCTTTTGGTATCTTTCCACAATCGCCATATAACCAAATCATTGAAAATTCTCTCAAAGTGTTTATGATTAAGAAACACATTTTGTTAACACTTTGAGAGTTTTATCATTTTTCAAATGCTCCCCCTTAACATGTGCTCATAGGTAAAGAAAGAAATTTGCACATGTCGGGGTGAGTTGCACTTATTTGAATTGATCGGCTCTTAATAGACATATACCCGAGGGACACGTTTACGTTGCTTAGTTAAAGGGATCCATTATCAGCTTTTAGGTGATAACTAGCCCTAATAACTAACTTGAAGTTGTTAACATTCCTTAAAAAGGAAGTTAGACCCGTCAAAGTATATATCTAAGAAGAGTTTCTCGAAACGGTACTTTCTACTTGGACCAGTCCTCTTCGAGACACGTTTACATCACTGGTTAGACCAGCTTGAAATTATTACCCGGCCAGGACTAGTCTTTTCGATTCACGACTTTTCATGTTTCGTCAATTCATGAGTCAAATTCTAAGTCATAAGCAATTCACGGTTTCTATTTATTATCCGTAAAAACACGCGAAAGACTCTTAGCCACTTGCTCCCCCTCAATGTGTGCACATTGATTGAAGCAATATTTGAAAGTTTTTAAAACTTTGGCACATACGGGTGAGCATTCATTCGAGATCGTTTATTCATCATTTTCAATCACTTGCTCCCCTTCAATATGTGCTTTGATTAAAATTCAAAATCTTTAAAAATTTTAGCACATACGGGAGCGTTCTTTTAAGTCCAAAACATCTTTTTAAGTCCAAAAACATCACATTTATTCACTTGCTCCCCCTCAATATGTGCTTTGATTAAAATCCAAAATCTTTAAAATTTTAGCAAATACGGGAGCGTTCTCTTAAGTCCAAAAACATCCTTTTAAGTTCCAAAAACATCACATTTAAATCAGTTTTCATTTTTAAATCACATTCTCTCCCCCGATCATAAAATTTCAAATCTTTTGAGATTTTGTGATCCCAATTGATTTAAATGATTTTCGAAGAAGCTTTGGAGAGAAATGTGATACGTTTTAAACGTTTACTGATTTTGAGACACTTTTCGAATTTCACTGCTGCTGGTGCACAAAGTTTTTAAAGGTGCAGAAATTTTGAGCAAATACGTTCCCCCTCAATTAATGACCCGTTTTTAATTTTAACGTTTAATAGCCATTAATGTAAGGGTTAATGTATTTGAGAAAATTTAAGACCGATAGCCACCTTGTACACCACAAAATCTCTTTTGAAGAATTTTAGAAGAAAGAGATTTTGGGAAAAGAAGACTTCTCTTCTTTTACTAGAAAGGTTGCACTGAAGCGTACAACTTTTCGGATGGTCCGCACACAATGAAAAGTAATCCATGCCCGGATGAAAATCATCCGTTGTTAGGAACAATCGTCTTAATGGTGTCAAAATGGTGACGCTTTTTCCTCATTTTTGAAAACCGGGTTGCTATCTAAAGTAATAACAAACCATAATTTAAGCGCGGGTTACAGTCTGAAATAACTGCAAGCCATGTAGGCATGTTTTGAAAACATTTTGAACTTCTGACGATGCCAGAAGACATGCCTAAGAAACAAACTATTTTTGGTATTTTTGAGTTTTTCTGATTTTTATGATTTTTATAGGTTTTATATTTTTGTATTTTTCTTTTCTGGGTTTTCTATTATATAAAAGGATATTTGAAGCGAATCCATTACTCCTCATTCCCTTTCTGAAGACTTTTGAGTGATACTGGCATGAGACTCTCCAAACCAAGTTACTAGAGAATAAATCGAAACCGTTCTCCCGGAAGTGCCTTAGTGAAGAAATCTGCCAGCTAAAATTCTGTCCTTGCGAAGTGAAGTTTCACCACACCACTGGTAACCCTTAGCAGCAACCCTTGCCTTGTATACAGAACGTTATCATGCTCATCAGATTTCACTTTAAGGATCCATCTAAGAGCTATAATCATTGGACAGTCTGGATATGGTGCCAATTCCCATACTTAGAGACGATAGAATTGTATGGAATTATAAAAACACCATAAGGCAAGTGTGTCCAGATGCCTTCGAGTGGACACAGGTTGACTAGATTTCCCATTATAGTGAAGATCATGTGGTTGTGGTTAGGACACTAATGTGCTTGTGTTGAGATCTCCTGAAGAAGAAGCCTTAGATGAAGATTCAGGAGCAAATGTTTCTTTGAACGGAGCAACATCAGGTGGAGCAGATGGATTAACTTCAAACGATTCGTCGACTGCAGTACCTTGATGTACCGAAGGAGATTGTATGTATGATGAAGTTGATGAATGACTTGATGATGGAGCGTCTTGAGCCATTGAAGTAGAGCAAGATGGACCATTTTGATCATTTGGAATATGAGCTGCGATGGCTGGTGGTACCGGTGTATCACCATTTGGCGGCTCGAAACATTCATCAACCATTAGATTAGCCAAAATCTCCAAATACTATTGGTAGGAGGTACATAAGGTACATGCAGGAGTGGTAAACTGTACAAAACCTGAATAAATAGATCCAGGTGTCAAAGATTAAGTACGGGTCCTGAACTGACGTGTACAGAAGCCATTTGCTCAGACAGCTCATAGAATGTGATGTGAACGAATTCCAAGATTTGTCGGGTTCATATGTCATAGATTCGGCATCCCTTATGATCTGAAGCATAACCACCAAATATTTCAACAATCGCTTTAGCTATTAACCTTTCCAGATCTTGGTAGTCATTTTGTAGGGTATGAAGAACAGCTATGAAGATGTTGACAGTATTGGGTTTGTGGGCATGTTTCTTTCGTTAGCGCAGTTGACTAGCCGAATTAATAGAGATGGTGTACACGGTAGTGACACGTTTGCCTTGAAGAAGATCAACACCATCCAATTCTCTTAGAAATTACACAGTCACCGACGACACAGTCTCCATAACCCATAATTGTGTCAACCTGGTAGTTCCCGAATCTAACTATCCCGATAAACTCATTCATGAAATTCTTGAGCCCTGAGGAATTACTGATTTGTTTAAGAAGATGTTGACATGAGTACCAAACAGAGAGAA
>LBNU01037118.1:6831-28850 GCA_014162995.1 Artemisia annua | reverse complement strand
TCGTCAATGTATAGATCAAAGGCTCGAACAAGGATCCTGAAGATACTAAGTACACATACCCGTAAAATTTCACTTCAATCTCAAATAAACAATACCAAGTAAACTCTTGTGATTACTTAACATTCCATTTCCAAATTCTTAGCCGACATTTTTCTTTACATTCTTGTGGTTGATTTATAGAGTGCACATTAGAAGGAATAACAATCCGTGAAGAAGGGGATTCTTCAGAATCCGGTTTTGGGAAAGGAATACCAGAAGACGGATCATTATTCATGTGCTGCTTCATTATCATGATAGTCATTATCAACACCTTGAAGAATAACTGGAGATTGGGTTACGTGATTATTCTGAGAAATACTTCAAACTAGTGCATCTTGCTCAATGGAGATGGAAGAGGATGACCCATGAGCCAACATAAACCGAAGAAGGAGCTTCAGAAACTAGATGTTCAACATTCGTTAAAGCTTGGAAGTATTCATCAAACATAAATCCCAGTCATTCTTAGTAAATGGAGCATTTGGTGTTGGTGGAGAGTTGTATGACCATTCTTTAAACATTAATCACCATGTGGTCTAATCGAGCAAGGATACGTAGATCCACTTGAGGATTGTACGAACATGGAAGAGACGGAACCATGTCGTAGAGAATGATCAAAACCAAGAAGATTTCTCTTCTTCCGAAGATAAGGTGCACTGAATCGTACACCTTTCTTTTCATTGAAGAACGGGGCCTGAAGTGTTGTCAGCAGACACCATAATGATGACATTGAAGAACGAGGCTTGAAATGCGGTGTTCTACGTCATAGTCTTTGAAGAACGAGGCCTGAACTGATGTATTCAGACGTCATTAAGCACATGCATCAACATCGACATTCCAAAACTCTTGAAGCTGGAGAAATGATTGCTTTAGGCCTCCAGACTTTGAGTTTTCTCATATAGTGAATGATTGATGTACCTGCAACTGAGTAAGGACTACCTACACTAACATCACAAACTTGATTGCATATATATGGGTTAGTGACAACAGTATCCAAACCCTTGGGGGTTTCACGATCAACCATGGTATTGCCATTAGTGAGCAACTTTCCGGTAGGTAACCACTTAAGTCCGACGTTCTTAAAAATTCTACCAGTTGTCATCCACTTTTGGCAAGATCTAGGATTGCTAAGTGTCTTATGTATAGTGGAAGACTTTTATTCCTAGATTTAACCGGTTGAATCTTAGCAGTGTAGCTCAATAACCTAGGAGGTATCATACAAGGTTGTGAACCTAAGATTCCATCTTTATGAAGTAGTGCCCTTTTCCTAGCTTGTTCTAGATAATAGTTCTTGTCCAAGTCATTTATATTATAAGAATTTTGAATCTTAATGCTTGGTTTTGACACTGTTTTCGAACTAATCCTAGAGGAGCTGAGAGCAGGAGTGACTACTTGTTGAGGCTTAGCTGAACCAGAAGCAATGATCTTAGGTAAATAATGTGGAGTGACTGGTTTTGACAAAACTGGTTCCACATCAACTTGGGAGGCAAACCGTGTTTTTGAAAATATTGGTCGTTCAGATCTAAAGGCAGTCAGTTGCCTAACAACGGATTGGTTTCTATATGATTGAGAAACTGGTTTCCCCAAGATTGATGGTTTTGCAAACTTAGTGTTCACACTATTCCCTATTGCTTTTCTTAGCTCATTTTTTAAGGCTGCAATTGTGAAACCCTTTTCCAGAAGTTGAGCTTTGAAATAATCATTTTTGGCAGTCAAAGATGTTATCTGTTCTAAAGTCTTAGATTTAGTATCTTTGATAGATTCACACAATTCATTACACTGATGTTTCAAAGTCTCATTTTTAGCAAGTAAATTAGCCACATTATGTTCCAATTCAATAACAGCGCAGTCATGTTTAGCTTTAACTTCATTACACTTATCACACAATTCAGTAATACGCTTTTTCAGGTTTTTGATTGTCAAGTTCTTTGTTTCTAGCTGAGCTTTCAAATCATTAATCATAAAGAATTCACGGAAATCAGGAAGTTCCGGATTTTTACATGGTTGATTAGTCTGAAAATTTTCTTCCTTTTGTTGCATTGCGATTTCAAGTGAAATACAATGTTTTTCAAGTTTCAAAAATCTCTTTGAAAGTTCATTAAAAGTTTCTTTATCAACCATATCATTTGATTTAAAAGCATCAGTCGTCAACACAGAACTTAACAATTTATCACGATCATCATCCTGATCACTTTCTCCCCCTTTGTGACTCATATTTGTTGAATTAGACATGGTATTGCTATCAGTCTATTCCAACAAATTTGTGTCATTAGTGAGTTTGATTTGATCAGTATGCTTCCGTTCATTAGAGAGCACATTATGTTGAACAGTTAAGGGTACCTCAGCACATGACATTTGTTCATTAACCGGTCTAAAATCAGAATCCATGCCATAGGTGACTGAAGTCACTGAACTGCTGGTAGTGTCAAGCTTATCAGTTTCTGATCCTATACGCATCGTGACACCTAACCCAACATCCAAAGCTTTTCCTGAATCGTCAATACCATCACATGATTGTACCATAGATCCCTTCACTTTGTCGGCATCTAAACGTCTGTGTTGTGCTCTTTCCTCAATGAACGCCTTAACATCACCCATGAGTTGGATGAGTGTATCTCTGAACGTGTCAACCTCAATTCCCGTGTGATCAGCAAAGCACCTTTTAGTCATCTCACTGTAATGGTCATACTCCGGAGTGAATTTTGAATCAAAGAATACTTGGAGTTGTTTGTTAATCACACAAAGAGCAGCCATGGATCCAATTTTTGAAGATTCTTCTTGGTCAAGTTGTTGTTGTAATTGGTCTAAGTAAAGAATCATAGTGTCTGTGAAAGTCTGAACATCTTGACCAAAGAGTGTTTCAAATGCACGTTCGAATCCCCTTTTGAAACCATTTCCATTTAAGAGTACCGAGAGGTGTGAATGAAGTTGTCGGAAGCATTCTATGGAGCTTTTCTCTGCGTTATTGAACAATTTATGTAGCTGAAGAAACTATTTCTCTTGAGAACTCGAGCACGACGATTCTACATTATCAATATCAGAAACAAAACCATTAGTTTGTTGTACATTGTTGGAGATCTGATGGCCATCAAACATGTCATACAATTTTAGTATCTCCGAGATGACAAAATCTAAATTAGTAGACATGATAATGAATGTGCACGGGATTTTACAATTCTATGATTTAAACCAAGAAATAGTTTCTTTTGCAGGATTTTACAAAATCAAGAAGAAACCGTGAAACAGGAATGATGTGTCGTTCAAATATGATTTGGTTGGCCCGTCTTAGTGAATTTCAGACAACTTTCGTGATACGAATTCAGAATAAACCCGGTAGATAAATCCAATAAACCCGAAAATATCACAACCCAAAATAATTAATCTCGGGTATTCGAGGCTCAATGAAGATCGTGGTTCTAAGTAAAATACCAAAAAACAGTTCACCACAAGCAATATGAGCTATCTCGACAAAAATATCTACACGATAATATTACATGCATGTAACACGAATTCACACCTAAACCATATATTATCCCGCTTTTGTAATGCTCAGCCCAATTCCAAACTACCAGAACACGGCAGACTACTAGAAGCCCAAGAAAGAAATACCCGGTCCAAAATCTCGGCCTAAAGAAAGTTTCTATATATTAATATTCAGCCCACTAATATTCAAGTGAAAGTAAGAAAGAAAAACGTTCAGCCCAACACACGATAACCCGATCCAGTCACAACCCCGATCCACATCAAGGCAGTTATAAACTCAATAATCCCTAATAATTCTCATATCTTCTAACCCTAATTACTCACAAAAAAATTCCAGCCGCCTACTTTGTACTCTCCTCTCACCAAACAAATCCTTCACATCAAACAACTTCAAGTCCAGTCTAAATAATCATCTCATCTCATCACCATAAACTGATTAAGACATAATCCCAATCATAAACATATTCTTCGTTCCAGATTAACCACCAATCAAATCAATACCGCCACTTTAAGGCTTTCAGATCCTTGCAAATGGGTCTCGGGTAAGATTATTACTTTGTTGTTTTTCATTTATGCATTTAACCGAACAAGAGAAAGGATGAAACAAAACTGCTTTGTTCTTTCTTTAGAGATGTCGGATATTGAGACGAAGTTATAAGCTTCGATAGATCGATGATGGTTTGGTTTCCTTCGTGTTATGGATTTTAAAAGGTCTTAGTCTTTTGTTATACCACACGAAAAAGAGAACCCAGCTGAGATCTTGATTGTTTTTCGTTTTCTCTGGATACTTGTGAGTTCTAATAAGATGTGTTATAACACGAAATGAAAAATAACGACAGTATTTTAATAATATGTTCGAGTTGTGGTAGAGTCTTGATGCTTGATATAGAGAAGTGAAAAGGATTTGGGTTATGTGTGTTGTAGGTTTAGAGTTGTTGATAAGTTAATGGTTGTTTACAGCACTTCTTATTCATTGTACTTTTCTTAACCTATGATGTTGAAGCCAAGGAAGACCAAGGTCTGAGGTTTGTGAGACTGAGGTTGAGTACTGTTGCTGTCAATCGAGACTTGGTCTCCTTATTATCTTCTTCTTTTAGATGTATAGACTAACCGCTACTTTTGTAGAAAATTTGGTAGCATTTCCTTTAGATTTTGCAAATAATTAGATTTTCAAAGAATTAACCGCTAGTGTCAGAGATAACCGCTGCACCAAAATGCTGCACCAAACCGCTGCATCAAACTAGAGGTAACCCTTGACCAAATAAAACTAACAGCTGAACCCAGAAGACAACAAAGATGTCGCTATAGTCCTTTTTAGTCCTTTTTGACTTTTTGCTGTGAAACCAAGTAACCGCTGACCAAAAACCGCTGCCAAGAACTTTGTGAAGGACTTTGTTGGTAAACTTACGGAAACAAACAAAAGTATCTAATAAACAAATGGATTGGGCTACCAAGGTAACAAAATGAAATAATCCTATGATTCTAAGCACAAAAGTACACGAGTGTGAAAATTTTAACCACAACCAAAGCTCGAATAATGATATATGAAGCTTAAGTATTCGAACCAAGTAAACAAAACTAAACCAATCTTAAGAACCGAGCAAACACTATCCCAAAAATCGAACCTTGGCTCTTGATACCAATTGTAGAACACCAAAATAATCTATAACATGTGTGGTTTTAGTTTATATGGATCGAATAGTAGAAGAAAGAAAGAAAGAAAGAAGAAAGAAGATGAAAGTTTAGAGAGAGAAAGAGTAGAGAGAGTTGGAACCTTAGAGAGAGAGAGAGTGAAACCAAAAAAAAAAGAAAATAGATTAGGATGGCTCACCCTCTCCAAGGATGGAGAGGGTATTTATATGTACATGGGTTTTTGCCACTTGGGCTGCGGATCAGGTATACAGTGGGTAAAGACCCGTCCTTCTTCCGCGAACTAATCTACTACTAATCTACGTTTTACTAACTAATATACCTACTACGAGCTAAACAATGCTTAATCATATCTGGGGGTGACCGAATCTTTCTCATACAAAAAACGTATTCCTAACAATAGGGGTCACAAGATGCCCACGTTTTACTTCCATTAATATCTCGGGTTTTTACCTGCTCGCACCAATGTGTCTTTTTGTTAATACTAATTTGTGTCTGCGATGAGGCAAGACTCTGATTGCTACCTTCATCATGTGAAATATCCTTGTTGGGCTTCTCTTTACTGATAAGATTATTCCAGATTTTCCGTTTCTCGTCTCTTCTGATTTTACCGTGGACGATTCGAACCCAATCGTCAAAAACCATACTTCTATCCCATTCTAACAATTTCCTCATAGCGTCTTTTGTAGAACTCCATAAGTGTTTATCGTTTCCTACTCTACTTGCGTCGTGTCCTCCATCACAAAGATCGGCATTTGGGTTGCATGATGCCCATGAATCGTACCATTCCTCTTTGTTGACAAGTATTGCCTCGCACCAATGGTATTTTCTTATTATTTCATCGCTATTCATTTCATGCGGGGTTAGCATCCCCAAGACGTTTTCAGCTTCCTCCCCTTTTATAGGGGTAATTCTTCTGCTAGATGAGCCTTGAGCGTACGAATTTGGAATAGTCCCCTTCATGTCTTGTTGGAGAGGTCACAGCCCTTATTCTCGTGGTCTCTTTCCTGCGCAAAATCACTAGACGAATTATTCAGACCAGGGGTTAATATTTCATGCGCAGTCAAGTCGAGTGAAGACTCCCTTTCATGAATGTTGCCATTATTGATTACAGAAACAGTTTCTAATTTATGACACCACCCTCTTTCGTCCATATTAAATACTATTTTTTTTTATCATTACAAGTAAGTGAGATTAATTTATTAAAGACATCAATAATGGCGTGGGCAGTGGCCAGCAAGGGTCATCCTAAAATAATTGGTAAGTGGTTATCTTCTTCCATGTCGAGTATGACGAAATCAACAGGAAAGGTGAATTCATCAATGTTTACCAATACATTTTCAACTATACCCTTGGGGATACTAACTGTTCTATCAGCCATTTCTATGGTCATGCAAACTGGTTTGATTTTTCCCAAATTCAAGCGTTTGTACAGAGAAAAAGGCATGATACTAATACTAGCTCCTAGATCTGCTAACGCGTTACTAATAAACAAGTTATCAATAGAACAAGGGAGAATAAAACTTCCTGGGTCCTTTTCTTTAGGAGGCAACTGATGTTGAATTAGTGCGGAGCATGTGGCGTTTAGTCTTACTTCCTCTCCTTCATCACTATTCAAAGAGAAAAGGTCCATCTCCTCCTCGAAGTCCATATCATTGTCAGATTCCTCTCCACTTTGCTCAGCAAAAAATTCAAGCTCTTCATCAGAATACCTGAAAGGAGTATAAAGAGGTTGACCATTGTTAGAAAATATAGCTTTACATACTCCAGAATTTTTAGAGCACTCTCCTCGTTCACCCCCTGTTTGCTTGGATACTTGATTAGTCAATACCCCTATCTTGGTTTCAAGACCTCTTATAGTTTCCTCGTGGCTTCTGAGGTTAAGTGTTGTTTTTTCCTAATAGCTCCCCGGCAGCGGCGCCAAAAACTTGATGCAGGTTTTACTGACCAGGTTTTAATATTTATATAAGTCTCGTTTACCTAAGGTCTACCTTTACGCACTAACGGACAGTGGATCCGATCGTGTGTGGTATAGCTAGTTGGTAAAGCCGAGGTCGTCCCAAGAGCTAAGTGTGTGGAAATTATCTAAATTTGTGTCACGTTTAAAAGGGGGTTTTATGATTGAAAGATTAATTAAACTAATAAAAGTAAATGACAAGACAAGTAAATAAAATAAAAGAAAATCAATAAGAGAGAAGTAGTGTTAACCTAATTACTACTCTTGTTATCATTTTGACTAGTTTTCTTATAAGTGCATCCTATCATATCGTCTGGGGATTTAATTCATTTCGGATCAGAGGGTTAAATCACCTACGTCTATCTTACACCTTGTCCTATCCAAAACTATTGTAAAGCCTTGGGTTCATCGGTACGAAAATGCAAGAGTCATTAAGTGCCTCTACTAACATGGACAAGTCTAACGAATGCGGCATGGTCAGATCTTACACCCCTCTAACTCCGTTAAGTGTCTAGCATCGGTAGGTGGTCCTAGGGTTAATTCGCACGTGTATGGTGATATTGCTATCACCAAGTCACATCCCTAGCGAATTGCTTCCTAGGGTTAATTCCACAAGTCTCTAGGGAACAACCAATGCTAATCACTACGGGAACTAGAGTGTCCCAAGCCTCGCCATGAAAGTATACAAACAATAGACAATAGATGCGTAGAAAACTAAATCAAAACAATAACAATTTCATAACTAGGCTAACACCAAGAGGTGTTTAGCCACTCATATTCATAATTGCAGTAAAACAAGTTTGAGTTAATACAAAAGTAAACATGAATTGAATACAAAACAAAGGTATGGATAAACTTATGATTGGTGTGTGAATCCTCCCTTGGAAATGACTTCTATGAGGCTAGAACTTCGTTCCTCCTACTCTCTGAGTTTCTCCCAACTTCTGTGTGGTGAAAAGTGAATGAATAAACTCGGATTTAGGGCTGGTATTTATAGGCCCGACTTTGTTACGACGTAGCTTATAAGATTGTTACGCCGTAACCTTTGTAAATAAGGGTTACGCCGTAGATTGATCAAGTGCTACGGACGTAATATCTTGATAAGAGTCTTCCTACGGCGTAGCTACTAGGGTTGCTACGCCGTAACTTCTTCCTTGGCCATGTTAGTCCTTCTCGACCTCAAATTGGGGCTTACGTCGTAGCTAGAGAGTTGTTTACTCCGTAGAGATCTTTAGTGGATCATTACGCCGTAGCCATATAGCTGGCTACGCCGTAGCCTTCATAAATTCTTTCTTACGGCGTAAGTTGATGTTCCTTTACGTTGTAATCTTCATAAAGTCTTGCTATGGCATAGGTGGATGAACCTCTACGCCGTAGTGAGTGCAGAATCCATAATTTTCATATATTTGCTTCAAAGTCCTTCCATTTCCGCGTATGTTCATTCTTTTACTCATCTTTACCCTGAAACCAAAATAGGAAGAAATAAGAGTATATATTCTTCATACAAATAGAAAAGATGAGCATTTTAGGTGAAAATTAACACTTAAATCATGGGTAAATTTGATGTCATCAAGAGAAAAGAAATTATAGAAAAAAAACGTTTTTCAAGGGGTGAGGAATACAAGAGCCAAGAGTGGATATTTATAGGCCAAAATCCCAAAGTGGGAAAAAATAATCCGAGATTGGCGCGCTGGCTGGCGCGTCGGCGTGACAGCAGCGTGCCAGAATTCATAAACTATTTTTTCTTGGGATTTTGGTCTTTTAAATATCCAACCTTGCTAAACCCCCAATTGTACTTCACACATTAACCTTGACATTATTCATCCTCAAGGTCAACCAACTCAAATAGCCATTTTGTAAAAATCATTTGTGAAGTGTTTAAGTAAAAACCAATTGTTAAAGAGAGAAAGAGAGAAGGGATAATTGGATAGGGGTAGAATAGGTATTCCTCACATGGCATAAAAAAGAAAGAAAGAATATGCCATGGGATATTTCTTTACTTGGAAAGGAAGTGTGGATGTTAGAGAGAGAAGATTTGAATTTGAAATTCAAATGTGACAGAGGTAAGTGAGAGAGTGAGGTTGGGTTAGGTTGAACCATGGTTGGGTTAGAAAAGAAAGCATGGTTAGGTTAAGAGAAGAATATACCAAAGGAATATGCTTTCCTTGGTGAGAAAGGGTGGATGTTGGATGAGGGTTAATAGATAACCATGGTTGAGTAAGAAAAGTAACCATGGTTGAGTGAGAAGAGAATATCCAAGGGAATATACCATCCTTGGAGAGAAAGGGGAGATGAAGGGTTGAGATGAGTTTGGGTGAGTTGGAAGTGATGTGATAGAAGGGAGCCTATGTTTGAAATTCAAATTTGAAGGTTGGAGTGTGAAGAGATAAGGTGATGAGTTGTATTGTGTAAGAAGGATAAGATTGAGATGTGATGGAGAGCCTAAGGTAAGGATTCAAATTTGAATCCTGTGAGAGTTGGAGGAAGGGATAAGGTTGTGTGTGTGAGTTGGATATGGGTTGGATATGATAGAAGAGAATATGCCATTTCTTAGAGAGGAGGGTGAGAAGTGAGTTGACATATATTGGAATGAGTTGGATTGATTTGATGGGTGTAAGAGTGAGTTAGCTAGTATGTGTGAGAGTAGAGACGTTGTGAGGGGAAGTGTGTGTATTTTGAAATATGAATGTTGGTGGTGTAAGAGATGAAGTGATGGGGAGCCTATGGCTTGATTTCAATTTTGAAATACCCATGTGATGAAATAAGAAGGATGTGGGAAGTAAGGTGTTTTGTGGTGAAGGTTTATTTAAGTTTGAAATGGATGGTTGGATGAGGAAAATGAAGAGGTGGAGGATTCTAAGTGGTTGGATGGGATTGTTGTAAAGGGGATTGTAAAGAATCGTTTAAGCCCATCTAGGATTAGTAACATTGATATTGATTGCACAGCGGAACATAGAACAAGAACAACATCAACATTACTAATAAGGTTTTCTTTATTGAAATATAAAATAAACTACAACTACTATTACTACTACTACTACACACTCTATGCGTTTGTTAGACTCTCATTGAAGAGACTAACTATGAATGAGATGCTTATAACCTAGACGCCACCCCTCTTTATATAATAGAGGGAGGTTACAAGAAACCCTAAACCCTAGCTTACTAATCAAGCTAAGTAACTATTACATATTAGGCCCTCATTGTTTCTTCCTTCTTCACTTCTAGTCGTTTGTTTTGTAATCTTCAAATCTGTAATTCCCAACGATCTTCCCCTATTTGATATTACAAAACAATCAATGAAGAAACAATGCTAAAACATGTCATTACAAATAATAAGCTGCACATCATAACCTTCTTCCCCTTTTTTTAATCATCCAATAGAGGTCTTGTGCATCGCATAAACGCTTCCCCTTAAGTGATGCATGTAGATGGTTAAGTATTTTGAACAATAAGCTTCCCCTTAAAAATATACTAACCATCTGCTTGAATCATGAACTCAGTAGCATAGATCATTTCTTCCTTCAGTGCGAAAAAGATATCATAAAATGTCTTTGGTTAATTCTTGTAGTCAATATATGCATGGCGATTACATGCAATGGCCGATAGTCTCAGTGAGCGCAGATGGATCAACCAGAAACCACTCAATGCTTATAATATCGAATTTTGTGTAATCATATCATGAACTGTATGGTATCATATGCCCCCCAAAATATTTGTAAAGCGCGTGTAACTGTTCCAGTCAAGAATTATACCACGAACTGAATCTCCAAAACGAACCATACACATTCTCATTGTTCAAGATCCAAGGGCGTCTTCGGACCTAGAATAAAATATCAACCAACAAAAACAATTTTTTTTTAAAATTTTTTATTTTTTTAATTATCAGCAGTAACGAGCAGCAGGAATGAGCAGCAGGAACGAGTAGCAATATTGAACAGCAGAATCAGCACAAAGTGTAAGAAGATGGTCAAGTATATTAACAATAAGCTTCCCCTCAAAAGTATACTTGCCATCTCTTGAATCCAGTAGGCTCCATGGAGTGATCACTGATGAAGAAAATCAAATATAACTGATTTGATGAAGAAGTGGAATCTCCCAAACTTGCATCGTATTTCTTGCACTATCTACGTGACGGCCTCTTGACAAACTCCTCATTGATTTATCCAATGAGACACTGAGCACAAGTAACGTAACTCCTTCAAGTGATAGCAAATGTACGCATTAAGCACAATAAGATGGATCGTACCCCTTCACTAGATTCGTCAAGTCTTCGTCACCATACAAACCAAGCAAGTTATCTTAAAGAGGTCCATTCCCTTTAAGATATAATAAAAACACAAAACCTGTGAAAATCAACTACAACATCAAACAAGCGATAATCAAATGTCTTCAACAAGGAATCTTCTCAACAAAATGATGATGATTGATAACTTCGTCCTCCCTAACCATTAGTAATCTCACATGACTAGTAGGAACCAAAACCGACCAAAAGAAAAAGTATACAACAAGCCAGCAGGAACCATAAAGAAGTCAGTAAGAACCATCAGTAGAAACCACCAAGAGGAACCGAATGTTATCAGCAGCAACAATTAATTGTATCAGTAGGAACCAAATATCATCAGGAGGAACAGTTCCTAACATATCCAAGAATAGCAACCAGCAGTAACAAGAGATCACATCAGCAGAAACAAAAAAATGAATCAGCAGGAACAAGATAACCAATCAGTAGTAATATTCCTCCCCACATCAAAATATGCTTCGAATCTCTTTATCCCATATTCCTTCATCTCACCAATTAATTAGTACAAAATATACTAACCAAACAATGAAAGCGGCAGATCTCTTTAAATAATCAATAGCAGCAAACAGCAGTAACAAAAATTCGTCCCCACTTTAAACCAAATACGACAAACCATAATATGATAGCGACAAAACACAAATCAGATCAGTCCCACTATCTTTTGCAAATGTTGACATCCACACTTCAACCAATTAGATCACTTGCAATATAATTCCCACAACCTTGACTTCACAATTCACTTACCCGACTCCTTAATAATTTTGACCGCAGCCCACAAACTAATTAAAGAATCAATAGCAGCACCTCAGAACCTTTGAAGACCATCAAAACTTCATTCAATCTGCTCTTCATCAATAATACGCCAACCCTAACCAACCGATCAGATATGCTGCAAAACTGCTTCTTATTAACAACGAAAACCTTGTAGATCCCCAAATATCGAGAGCCACCCGCTCTGATACCAATTGTAAAGAATCGTTTAAGCCCATCTAGGATTAGTAACATTGATATTGATTGCACAGCGGAACATAGAACAAGAACAACATCAACATTACTAATAAGGTTTTCTTTATTGAAATATAAAATAAACTACAACTACTATTACTACTACTACTACACGCTCTATGCGTTTGTTAGACTCTCATTGAAGAGACTAACTATGAATGAGATGCTTATAACCTAGACGCCACTCCTCTTTATAAAATAGAGGGAGGTTACAAGAAACCCTAAACCCTAGCTTACTAATCAAGCTAAGTAACTATTACATATTAGGCCCTCATTGTTTCTTCCTTCTTCACTTCTAGTCATTTGTTTTGTAATCTTCAAATCTGTAATTCCCAACAGGGATGTTTTGAAGATTTGGTGTAGGAATGTGGGAGACAAGAAGTACACAGAGTACAAGGAATATAGGAGAATGTTGGGGATAAGATTTGGAAAGATTTTGAAATGGTTAGAGGATTTGTTTGGTGTTGAGATTAATCAAAGATTGATTAGAATATAATGATAATGTCATTAAGGAAGAAAAGAGATGACAATTATGATTATGGGTTGAGGATAGGATGGGGAAATCAAAGGTTACTTATATTTCCAAGTAACTGAACGTCGAGTATTCATAATCTCATAACTCGTGAATTTCCATGACTCGACGTATTCAATAATCAGCTTGATGCAAACAAGCTAAGTGCTTTGCATCATTGTAAAGCATATCCCATACGAGAAAGGATGCATTTATGCAAAGGGGCCTTTTACTTAGTTTGACTAATGTTAATTCCAATTGAGCAGTAGATCTAGTTTGTTATCTTAGATAACTCTAAAACAACAAGTATAGAAGCTGACTTGAGTTGTAATGAACTTAAACAATATGCGGAATATATTGCTTAACTTAAGAAGAACAATGAACACAAGAACAAAGTAATTCACACTTAAACACTTCAATATATTAATACGAGCACTCTAACAAATGCTAGGGTTTTACAACCTTGAAGTGAATTCGACTCTTACACAATTCATACATAACTCTAACCCTAGGGATCTCCTTTTATAGACTAAGGAACCCTACACGGTTTACAATAACTTCTTACACAAAACAAAGATATTCTAAACATATAAAATATACATAATATCATTACTATAATTACAAGACACGTATACATCCTTATCTTCAAGCAGTAGAGTCTTGTAATCCTTCAGCAGCAGAATCAGTTAGCAGTAGTTTACTTGCACTAGCAGCAGAATCTTTGTCCAGCAGCAGTTCGATACTTAGAGAAATTTACAGAAGTAGAATCCTAAAACCCAACAATCCTCCCCTAAACTTGATATTTGCCTCCCAAATCATCAAGTTTCTCTTAAGTACAAATAATCACCAGGAGGATGCTTCCAAACACTTACTTCTTGATTTCACCACTTTTTTTAAGAATCTTCTTATACTTAGTTATCAATTTATAAGTTTGTTCAACAAACTTATATTGTAAGTGTAACATTTTAGGCTTCAACGTCTGATGAATTATTGATGTATGAAAGTGAAGTACTGGATAGTCCTTGTCAGCAAGCATGTAGATGGTTGACCCTCGAACACCACAAGACTGATAAAAGTACAATCTTTGAACATTTCCAGCTTTCAGTATTCTCCATTCCAAGTCAGCATCACATGGTTCAAGCATAACTTTCAAATAATAGTAGATAACCCTTTCATAAGCCTCTTCTGGTCTATTCACACCATACTTTTCTTTGTAAAGCTTCCAGAGAGTACACACATCATCTCTATCCATATGATATAACATCTGATTAAAGGATATGAAATGAGTCCATAAGCCATCTATTCTTTCAAATGCCCACATAAGCTTATTCTTCCCTTCATAGCTTCTAAGCCCCACAGTGTATTTCAGAATTGCATGTTTAACACTTAGAGGTTTAGCATTTGTGACTTCTAGTTCTGTGTGTGGTGAAAGGAATGTGAGAGCCATCACTCTCTGTTTGTCTTCTTCAGATCCACTATCATCTTTCTCATTATTCTCAGATTCTAAACTGCTTTCCACCATTACTTTCCTTTTCTTCTTAGCCATTGACTTCTTTCTCAATCATCTTTTCTTACTACCATGGCTAGGAATAGGCTTAGTTTCTTCTACACTTCCATCCATCTGCTTTGCAACTTTAGGCACTTCAACTTTCTCAGCCTCTTTTATTTTCTTAGGCTCTTTCACTTTCTCAGGACCCCTTCTTTCCCTATTCATTTCTGCAATAAATTCTTCATCTTCTTTTAACCCAGTAGCTATAAACCTCTCAGTCTCTTTCTTAGCTTTTTGGTACATCTTGAAAATGTCAGAATCAGAGAAAGTTTTGAGTTGATTAAGTTTCCAACCTTTCACATTTCTCAAGTATTGCTCATATACTTTTCTTTGCTGAAGAGGTGTTGGTCCCCTGAAAATCTTTCTTTTCTTTCTTGCAGCAGCAGCTTCCTTCTTTTTCTTTGCTGTGAATTCTTTCATCCAAGCCTTAACATCAAATTCAGGAACTTCTTGTTCTTTAATTTTTAATAACTTGGAGAATTCAATATCAGCAGCTATCCTTATCTTTTCTTCCTCCCATTCCTCATAATCTTTTAGAGCAGCAGCTTCCTTTTCAGCCTTTAATCTTTCTTGTTCAAGAAGCTTTTGTTCAATAAGATATTCATCTTCTTGAGCTTTCAGTGCAGCAGCTCTGTCATGTTATTCTTGTTTTTCCTTAGGCCAATATTGAAAGGGAATCTGTGTGAGATCAATTTCTTCATCATCTGAGTCAAGCTCAGGTTCTGGTTCTATCATATTTCCTTTTCCCTTTTCAGATGCTGCAGCTATTGGAGTAGATTTCTTCTTTAGAATGGTGGGTTCTCTGATAGTCACTCCTTTGGTAGATGGTTTTGGCATCTTTACTTCTTTTGGGAGTGTCTTAGGTTGAGGTGTGGGGGTTGGTATTGGTTGTTGTTGAACAGCAGCAGTTTGTTGAGATTGTGGTTGTTGTGATTGAGGTGGTGGTTGTTGTTGTTGAGATTGTTGTTCTGATTGTGCTGCTGATGCCTTTTCACTTAGCATCACCATAGCCTCAGCAGCAGCTTTGTCACTAGATCCAGCAGCAGATCCCTGTGCATCAGCAGAAATGACTTTCTCACTAGCAGCAGAATCAGCAACAGTCTCTTGAGCTGCAGTCTTTTGAACAACAGAGTTCTGAGCAGCAGCTTCAACAGCAGATTCTCCTAAGGTCTTTAAAGCCTCACTCATCATCTCAGTAGCTTTCACAAGTTGTTCAGGCTCCAAGGTTTTGAGTTGTTCTACCACCTGCTCTTGAGTTTCAACAATCTTTTCCATCACTGCCTCATGCCCTTCTTTATCAGCAACCACAAACCTATCAACAGTATCACCATCACCACTGTCAAATTCCATATCTTCCCCTGTACCCATACCAGCATCCAAACCATCATTAGCATTTTCTTCCAAAATTTTATCCTCCCCTGAATTCATCATATCATTCCTCCCCTGTTTGGAAGCATCCTCCTCCAATTCAGTAGGTTGAGCAGAGGAATCAACAATCTTGGAAGGTCTCACTTTCTTAAATATTTTGAAGGTTGAAGATCTTGATTTCTTTACATTGAGGAACACTTTCATCTGCTTCTGCAACTTTGTAATCTCTTTGGCTTGGACAGATGAGAGAGTTTGAAGATCAAGAACTTGGGTATCCAAAATTTTGCATTTTGTTTCCAAAGTGGGACATGTAGCCATCAATTCCTTGATAATTTTCATACTAGCCTCATCACTTCGACCTGTGTTACCTGGTCCGAGAGGTGAATCATTGACATTGTCATTTTGTACATTGTCATCCATCAATTCATTAGTTGCAGATCTGTCCTCATCACTTCGGGATGTATTACCTTCCCTGAGAGGTGAATCTTGGGACTTAAACTCAGTATCAAACCGAGTTCGATCATCTGAGCCCCCTGTATTTGCCATGTGGCTAGGGTTGCCATCACTGGATTCAGATTCTGTAGAATCATCCTCACTAGATGTTGCCTTGGTTTGGGTCTTACTTATGTTATCACTGCCCTGCTCTGCTTCTAAGCTAGTAGCAGTAGTGGTAGCCCTTACCAACATGTCTCCTTCAGCACCTGAGACAGCCTCATCTGCATCATTCATCCTAACACTGGCCTGAGGTTGCTAAGTGTTCTGTGAGGTTTTCTTACGTTTGTAGGTCTTTTTGGGTTGAGAGGATGAGCCTTCAAAAGTGGGTGTGTGTTGAGAATCAGTGGGAGTTCCTGACCCTTCACCCTAATTATTTTGCACAAGTTGCACCATATATGGTAAAAGTGGTGTAAATGTGCCTGAAAAACCTTTTCCATTTTTGATCAAGAAAGAAAACATTTTAGGAACCAATTTTGGTGACTCATAAATGGCCCTGTGTGTTCTTACTTTTGAAATTTGTTTTTCCACAAAGAGTTGAACAAATCTTGGATAAAGCAAATATGATCGTTTCTCTTTGATACTTTTTACCATTCCTTCCAAAATCATGTTTGAAAAATTAAATGGGTCTCCTTTGCTCAGGCATATCATAGCAGATGCTATGGCAGCACTGAACTCATTCCACCCAGATGTTTTAGGACTCAAACAAGGCAAAAGATTATGGACCAAAAACTTATAATGAGAACAGAGAAGCCCTTTTTGAAATTTTAAACCATCATTTTGCCTCTCATATCCTAAAGCAAGCTATCATGGGCTTCCTACCATGAAATAAGGGGTCTTATTGTGAGGCTTAACTACCTTACTCCTATTTTGCACAAAGCAGGCAGTGTTCACTGCTTCAGCCTAAAAAGGTATAGGCAATTTAGAATCTGAAAACATAGTCCTAGCAGCCTCAATCAATGTTCTATTTCTCCTCTCAGCTACACCATTTTGTTGAGGAGTTCTAGCAACACTGTACTGTCTTAAAATACCCTTACCAATACAGAACTGGTTCATTACATGTTTCTTAAATTCAGTTCCATTGTCACATCTGATTATTTTAACTTTATGATTTATTAGGTTTTCTATTCTAGTTATGAATTCCTTAGGAATTTCAGGTGTTTCATCCTTAGAAGCTAGAAAGAATACCCATGTAAATCTGCTAAAATCATCTGTGACAACTAGGCAATATTGCTTCCTATTCAGACTATGCACATAAACAGGTCCAAACAAATCCATATGAAGCAAATGTAAAGGCTTGGTAATTGAGTTCACAGTTTTGGACTTAAAAGAGACACTGTGTTGTTTACCCTTTTGACAATCAACACATGTTTCAAGGTTTTCAAAAATTTTTGAAGGTAATCCTCTCACAAGGTTACCTTTTACCAATTTATTCATGGTTTTGAAATTCAAATGTCCAAGTCTTCTGTGCCATAATTTGGATTTATCAACAGTTCCCTTTGCAAGAAGACAAGTCAAAGCTCTTTTGGGAACTATGTTCTTTATATGATCACTGTATATGTTATCAGATCTAGGGACTCTTAGCAGCACAAATTTATCATCTGGCAACTTAAAGTCAGGAGAAAGGATAAGACATTCAGTGTCAGTAAAAAGAACAAAGTTCCTTTTGTCACACATCTGTGAGATACTAAAGAGATTAAACTTTAGTCCTTCTACAAGGAACACTCTTTCAAAATCCAAATTCCCTGTTTTGATTATACCTGTACCTACAATCTTTCCTCCTTTGACATCATTACCAAAGGCAACATATCCACCATTTTCCATTGGCACAAAATCTTCAAGTTGGGATATGTCTCCTGTCATATGTCCAGAGCATCCACTATCCACAATTCTTTTATCTTTTAGCTCATCTTGGATATTGCCCTGCACATGAAAAATAGAGAATCAGTTACTCTTTTTGACCCAAGCCATCACTGACTTGGATCTGCCTTGTGCATCAACATAATCATATTTGTTTAGGTCCATTGATGCACTACTGGAGTTGGAAACATGAGATAAAGCATTTGATTTTGGTTTCCAACTCCAGCAAGCTGAGGCCTTTATAGCATAAAAATGGTTTCCAACAACTGTATCTGTTATTACTTTTGGGACAGCAGTAGAGTCTTTTGCCTTAGCAGCAGAGTCTACTTTTGGACTAGCAGTAGGACCAGTTGTTTTATTATGAAAAGGCCTGTTTGTTTGAGTAGTTACTATGGATCTAGTTACACCAGATCTCAATAAAACTGCTCTTGGAACCATATGTCTTTTAGAAGGAGAGTGATCCCTTTTAGAAAAGTTTTGATGGTTCACTCTTGAGTGTTGGTTCCAAACAGGTTTTTGGTAGTCCTTACAATTTATTATGAGATGTTCAAAACTACCACATTTATAACATGCCTTCTTTCTAAGTTGAAATTCATGACCTAATTTATGAGAAACTAGGTTATTGAAATTTCTTTGATTTCCCTTGGGCTTGTTATTAAACCTTTTCATATTTTGTCTAGGTATCTCATTATATTAAACAACTTTTCTAGACATAGAATGACCTAGCACAGGTTTCAAGAATCGAACCTGTTAACCCTTAACTCATCAACTTTAGGAATTTCTTCCTTTTTGTCACTTTGTGTTGACTCAACCTGTTCGTCCTCACTATCTGACACCCAATCTTCAATGATTGGAGTATCTGAAAACTTTTTCTCAGCAACCTTAGGTGTTTTATTATTAACAATACTAGTTTCACCTATAGTGTTGTTGACATCTAACTCACTTAGAAATGATAACTCCTTATCTGGTGGTGCAAAAGCACTTTTTACAGTAGCAGCTACTTCATTATATCCTATGCCACTGCCTCTTCTCATTAATTGACATTCAATGGTTTTATTTATGACTGTTGAAGCAAATTTTTGTTTTTCAACTCTAACAACATGATTATCTTTTTCTGCAAGAGCTGCATCCATAGCCTGTTCTGCTTCTACTAGCTTTTTCTTAAGTGTTTCTATTTCATTATTTTAAACAAAAAGCTCACCATCCTGTATATTGATCATATCAACATATTCAAACTCACACTCTTTAAGGTATTTAAGTCTTCTTTCTACATTTTGTATTCCTACTTTATAACCTAAGTTATCAAGTTTTAGAGATTCAAATTCTTGTCTAAGACTTTCATTCATAGCCTTAAGTTCTTCTATAGTGTCCACACATGATTGAAAAGAACAAGTAGAATCATTGGATTCATTGGATACCTCTGAGTCAGAGCCAAATGATGAAGAAGCATAGGCCATAAGAGCAAAGTTATGCCCTGTAGATTCTTCTGCAGTCTTCTTGGTGGAATCTCCATGCTTCTTGGCTCTTCTTCAGCCAAGAAGAGCATGATTTGGCTCTTCTTCAGCCAAGTCACTCCAATCATAGTTACCTAAACCATCATAAGATACCAAAGTAGTAGAAGGCTTTGATTCTTCTATAGTCTTCTTGGTGGAATCTCCATGCTTCTTGGGAGCCCTACATTCTCTGACAAAATGACCCTTTCTGTTGCAGTTGTAGCATTTCATCTTTGATTTGTCAAAGCCCATGTTTCCCTGAGCCTTGTACTTAAGCTGTCTTCCAGTCATCTTCAAGAACTTCCTTGCCCTCAAGGTAAACATAGCCATTTGCCACTTCAAATCAATTTCTTCAAGATCATCAAGATCAATGTGATCTGCATCCTGATTTAGAATTTAAGTACCTGTTGTAAGATCAGCCAAGAATGCACAGATAGCAGCATCACTCATAGTGTCACTGTTATTAGAACCACCAGCAGATCCACTAGTGCTAGCAGCAGAGACTCTATAAGCAGCAGAGTGAGTGTCTGTAGAGTTGTTGCTTTTGGATGACATAAAAGCTATATTTTGAGCAGCAGTAGATGAAGTAGATGAAGTGAATGTAGCATTCATCTCAGATTCATACACTTTCAAATTATTGTAGAGATTGTCCAAGCTCATTGTGTTAAAATCAGCCTTGTTTCTCCACACGACAGTATGCATGCTCCATTCTGGTGCAAGGCTTCTGAGAAACTTGAGATTGATGTCTTCTTCAGGAACTGTATAACCTACAAGCTTTAGATGGCTTACAAGCTTTTGAAGCCTGTTATAGGTACCAGTAAGATTTTCTCCACTTAAAGAAGTGAAGTTTTCAAACTGATGCTTCAAGACATTATTCCTTGATTTCTTGGTAGCAGCATTGCCACCAAATCTTGTTACAACAGCATCCATTAGATCCTTTGCAGTTTCACAGCCTTCAAAGTCCAATTTCCTTTGAGCCTCATCATCTTTTCCTTTGATGGGTACCTGCTTCCCATCAAGTATCACAGGAAATTTGTCACCATTTAGAACAACATTCCACATGTTGTAGTTAATCATTCTCATGTATTGCTTGATCCTCATTTTCCAAAACTCATACTCTCATTGCTTGAGCATTGGCACCTTTGATGCAGTAACCATGTGTGTTTCATCACCCATGACTTCAGATATGGTTATGAACAGATCTTGAGTATAAAAGAGTTCTTCTTGATCACAGCTTCTAGATCACAAGCTCCGATACCACTTGTTAATCCCAGTTGAGCAGTAGATCTACTTTGTTATCTTAGATAACTCTAAAACAACAAGTATAGAAGCTGACTTGAGTTGTAATGAACTTAAACGATATGCGGAATATATTGCTTAACTTAAGAAGAACAATGAACACAAGAACAAAGTAATTCACACTTAAACACTTCAATATATTAATACGAGCACTCTAATCAATGTTAGGGTTTTACAACTTTGAAGTGAATTCGACTCTTACACAATTCTTAACTCTAACCCTAGGGATCTCCTTTTATAGACTAAGGAACCCTACACGGTTTACAATAACTTCTTACACAAAACAAAGATATTCTAAACATATAGAATATACATAACATCATTACTATAATTACAAGACACGTATACATCCTTATTGTAGAACAGTAGAGGGGGGATGAATACGGTTTCTTCGGCTTTTTTGAAGTTTAAAACTTTAAGCCAAAGAGAACACAAAGTGGTTGTACAATAATCCAACAACCACTAGCACAACTGATGAGACGAAAAGTGTTACGCTTTTAGGGGGTCATTTAAGCCCTAATTCGTATAAATGTGATCAAATATTGCACTAAATCGTTCCTTTTGTCATTTTAGGTACTTTTGAGAGGAATTCTGGAAAACATGCATATTCGGACGTTTTTGGAGCATAAAAGTGAAGAAAACGACAAAGTCTCAAAAGATGAAGATTTACAACCTGACGGCGTCAGAAGTCACAAGGTGACGCCGTCAGCAAGTCTTGACAAAAGAGTGGAATCCAATTATCAAATGACGGGCCAGAGAAAATTTGGGAATTAACACCTGACGCCGTCAGGTGTTGGGAAAAGTAGGCCGTCAGGAGTAAAGTTAAAGAGTGACGGCCTAGAAGGGTTTATAAGGTGACGGCGTCAGAAGTGGATCTAGGCCATCCGAGAAAACTATTGGCGGCGAGCTGACGGCGTCAGCCCTTATAACCTGACGCCGTCAGAGTGTAAAATCTATATATAGTTTTCTAATTTTCATTCATTAGGGTGGAACTTGGTGGAGAACTTTTAGGG
>LBNU01037112.1:41039-59262 GCA_014162995.1 Artemisia annua | reverse complement strand
TAAACACATAAAAGGCAAAAGGAAATGCAAATCCCGAGCTAATCCCGAGATTATAAAATCTAAATGCAAAGTAAAAGTCTAAAATGCAAATGCAAAAAGCTAAGGGACTAAAAATGTAAAATTACAAAACTATTTTAAAAGTTTAAAAACTTAAAAATGAAAAGTAAAAAGTTTAGGGACTGAAACTGTAATTTTCCAAACTTATTTTTAACTAAACCTTTTATTATAAAAGACAGGGACTATTTTTGTAATTTTGCAAAGTTATTTATAAAAGAAAACTGATTTAACTCTAAATTTACAAAAACTCAAAGTCTAGGGACTAAAATTGTAAAAATCAAAAACGTTTTCTATTTCTTTTCTTTTTATGAACAGCTCAATTAGCTACTTTCATGAGCTTGTAAAAAGCTCAATATTGGACCAAATGAAAATTTAAAAACAGTTTTGGAAAGCTAAGCAAGCAAACATTACATATATAACAAAAGCCCTATGCCAATTTTATCAATTGAGCACTAATTTTTCACATGAACAGATGAACAAATAAGTGCTTGAAACAGATTTATGACAGCAGAGTTGATGCAATTTTTGAGAGCAAATTTAGCTGACCAGATGTTGTAGTTACTAATTGAGCTTAAAAACTATAGAACTAGGCTATGTGAACTTGCTAAAAAGCTCAAAATCACACAATTACATTCACAATATATCAAATGGGCTGCGGTGCCAAAAACTTGATGCGTGGTTTTGCGACCTTACAACAGGTTTTACCTCTCAAGGGATCTCAAGAGGCTTACAACCCGACCAGGCAGTGTACCTGACCGATGTAGTATAGTGAAGTGGTAAGTACGGGGGATTGATCGTTCAACTCAAAGAATAGTGTTCGTTAGGATTGAAATTTATCTACTAGGTCTAGAGATGAGGGATGATTCCTTTTGTATTTTTATATTTTTATGAAAGCAAATAAAATCTCGGTTTGGAAGAAGGGGCGGACTTAGTTGCTAATCAACTAACCCAAAAGCTACTATGATGTAGTTATTTTGGTAGTACGTTTTCCAAAGAATTATTTGTGAAAATAATTCTCGGGTCGTTTTCCGAACGAGAGCTTGGCAGCAAAATAGACGTATGAAAAGGTGTGTGTGTTATAGTGAAATATTTTGGAGTTTTGATTATAAAATCTACAATTATGAACTAAATCGCAAACTAAGGCAATGGGAACAAATAATGCTCACTTAAACACATAAAAGGCAAAAGGAAATGCAAATCCCGAGCTAATCCCGAGATTATAAAATCTAAATGCAAAGTAAAAGTCTAAAATGCAAATGCAAAAAGCTAAGGGACTAAAAATGTAAAATTACAAAACTATTTTAAAAGTTTAAAAACTTAAAAATGAAAAGTAAAAAGTTTAGGGACTGAAACTGTAATTTTCCAAACTTATTTTTAACTAAACCTTTTATTATAAAAGACAGGGACTATTTTTGTAATTTTGCAAAGTTATTTATAAAAGAAAACTGATTTAACTCTAAATTTACAAAAACTCAAAGTCTAGGGACTAAAATTGTAAAAATCAAAAACGTTTTCTATTTCTTTTCTTTTTATGAACAACTCAATTAGCTACTTTCATGAGCTTGTAAAAAGCTCAATATTGGACCAAATGAAAATTTAAAAACAGTTTTGGAAAGCTAAGCAAGCAAACATTACATATATAACAAAAGCCCTATGCCAATTTTATCAATTGAGCACTAATTTTTCACATGAACAGATGAACAAATAAGTGCTTGAAACAGATTTATGACAGCAGAGTTGATGCAATTTTTGAGAGCAAATTTAGCTGACCAGATGTTGTAGTTACTAATTGAGCTTAAAAACTATAGAACTAGGCTATGTGAACTTGCTAAAAAGCACAAAATCACACAATTACATTCACAATATATCAATCAAATCTGATCATGAACAAGGCCTCAAACTGTCAGTACATACTGACTTATGCAGACAAGTTGACTTCTGAAATGTGTAACAGTTTGACTAATGTGAGATTTAGCAGTCCAAAACTGTTTAACCACTTATGTTAAGGCTACAGAGATGATAATCTAACAAACTTTTCCTACATATCTAACAAATCATCCAAGCTTAGTTCAAAATTATACAACAGTTTAAGCAAAAATTAGTGGTAAACTAATTTTGACTTTTGATGTTTAAACTACCACTATTATTGTAGATACTAACTACTTTAAACATAATATGACTATGTGAGCAGAGAGAACAGCAAAATAACTAATAGATCTCAAAGATCAAAGCATAACCAAACACTACTTAAGTTATATTTTACACTACAATTCTGAGACCCACACTTACAATCTCCAATCTAATTACTAAAACAGATTATCTAACACTAATTGAAGCTAATGCAGTCACTAATATCAACAAATAACAGCAAAAACTCAAAATCACAGATCCAAAATTTTACAATACCACAGTTCCACAGATTCAAAAGAACTAGTACAAAATGAGATCAAACACTTACAATCAAATTCAGATACACTAACTCATGATCATATAACATCAATGGAACATTGATCAAGCATAGAACAATAAGCTACAAATGAGCATTAACAGATTCACAAATGCTCTAATGATTCCTCAATACCACAGATCCAAATAAACTATCCTAAACTGAGATCAATATATCATTAACTAACAGATTTATACTATAAACAGATCAAATCACTTCAAATGAACACTAAGCAATCAGTAAACTCAGAAATACAGAACTACACTATTATGCAGCAAAATTCAAAGAGTTAAACTAAGTCTATTGAAATTATGAACTGAAAATGGTGAAATGATTCCTTACAAAGTTGGATCTCAGCTTCTGAGATCTTCCAAAAGCTAGCCTATCTTTATATGATAGGCTTACAACAGATGAGAGCAAATTACTGAATAGTTGACTATTGACTGAATGGACTTATGATCAGTTTAACCTAAGCACAACACTCACTAAAGCTATATAAGCTGAGATGAGCTTGTGAAACTAACAATAAGCTTGATTGCAAGCTGATGAAAGAGTTTTACAAAACATTTTTTTTATTTTTTTATTTTCTGTTTTTTTTTAATATTTTGTAAATTTATAAAGATGAAAATGTAAAAGTTTGAAAAGATGAGATTAAGCTTTTGTAAAGCTGAACAACTAAGACAATAAGCTAGGAGCTTGTGAATTGAAAAAGCTAAAGTAAAACTGAAAATTCACTTCTATTAAAACTCAAATTTACAGATTACAAAAATAAGAAGAAAATTCGACAGCATTTCATTACACTAGAAAATTACATCAGAAATGAGAAAAAGAGAGACTATATATAGCAGCTGAAGGAGGAGCGTGTAAGCCTTGGATACCATCTTTAGAAACTGCTAGAATGCCAAGCTGGCAATCCATCTTCACGCTTGTGTTTCTTTTCTGGCCTTTAGATCACTTCCCAATGATAACTTTCAATCACAGCCTTAGGATTAGATCCCAATGAGGTGTCACACCCAATAGAATCATGCCACATCACCACCCGTGTGCTTCTTTTGCCTCTGACCACTTCTGACAACCTGACACCCTTCTAGAAGACCCAATGATTGACGAGTATACCCTTAATTGCCGTAATTTTGGAGAATTGCACGTGCACAGTATCTAGGGTTCTTATCCTGGGTAAATGGGGTGAAAAGGGGAACGGGAAGGGTAAATTGTTATTTAATATATTTTGGTTTTATAAACCGGGTTTTTGGTTTGGAAGTTTGGGCCGGGTATTAAATGGCTGGTTGGGCTTTGGGCTTGGGAAAAAATAAATGGACTTGGGGTATTTTTTTGGGTTATGGGTTTATAAAAACAAGCTTGGACCAGTTTTGATATAATGAAATGAAACCAAGGACCAATTATGTAAAACTTTGAATCTCAAGGGATTAAATCTGCCAATTTTGTGATTCTTCAAGGATCATAGATATCAATTTGAGCTCAAGTACTTGAAAAATGCTTCCCGGTTCCGGCTTTTGATCCTCATTCCAATCCTGTGCTTGTTCTGTCGTTTTTGTCTCGGTTTTTGTCCAATTTTGCATTATCCATTCCTACACATTAAAAAACACAAAAACAAGTATATCTTTGGCATTCGTTAGCGTTTTTTGTCTTTTTGATCTAAAATTGGTAAATAAAAGATATGTAATTTAATACATATCAAAATCCCCCAAACTAAGGTATTGCCGTGTCCTCACGCAATGGGATTCAATCACGCTTTAGAGATAAATAATTTCATAACTCTTTTTACTTAACTTTGAAAAGTAGCAAAATGTTCGAAAGAGATACGAAACCATTTATTCTCTTAAACGCCCCATTTTACCATTTTCTTTGTTCCTCCATTTATTACACTTATAACTTACAAACTTTTCACAACTTATTCGAGTGACGGTGTATCGACTTTCATTATCTTNATTTCATAACTCTTTTTACTTAACTTTGAAAAGTAGCAAAATGTTCGAAAGAGATACGAAACCATTTATTCTCTTAAACGCCCCATTTTACCATTTTCTTTGTTCCTCCATTTATTACACTTATAACTTACAAACTTTTCACAACTTATTCGAGTGACGGTGTATCGACTTTCATTATCTTTCAATAATTTTTAGGGTCTTTGAGTAGAAACACGATTCATAGAAAAGTGACGAAAAGGATAAAATTCGTCATCCTTGATTTTTCACGAGTTCCCAAACTAAGCTTATAAACGAGATCACCGCTTACTTACAAATTAGATGCCAAAACTACTCATCGTAGTTACTTGTGTAAAAACCCCTTGCTCCCATATCTTAGTGCATCTAGAATTTTTTAAATTAAGTTGAGAAATGAATTACTTCATATTTTCTCATTCCAATATGGTTTAGTCCGATAAAGATACCAAGAACTCTAACGCTAAGTAGTTAGTCATCTTCTCTTAAGAAGGTTTGCTTCAAAGATGAGGTCCACATCAAGGATATTGGATACATACATAGACTTTGGAATACATCGAAATAGACATAAGTTGGCGAGTACAATTCACGTGCACCTCATGCGCCCGATCTAGGATCATTCGCATGCACCTCACGCGCGACCAACTTTAGTCTTAACACTTAAGCTCATAATCCATAAATCTCAACATAAATCCTTATTCTTCCTTTTGATTTTTTGCTTTTTCACTTTTTTTTATACTTTTTCTTGATACTTTTTCTCATTCAACATTTTTTTCTTTTTCTTGCCTTAGTAACTTCTCAACTCCGAACCTTCACGGTTTCAATCCAAGACCTACCGCCTTTAGAAGTAGGATCCAAGGTCCGATCTCAATCCGGAGTCTCAAAGCACCTTGGCTCTAACGAATACCGGGCTTTAAAGGTGATGGATCTAAACACACACCTTGTGTTAGAGATACTTTGAGTAATGTTGTTAAGCACGCGGAATTTACTTAGCAACACTTAGAAGATTGTTTATGTGATGTATTGTGAGTGAGAACAGTAGTATGTAACACAAAGCTTCAATATTATTAATAATAATACGAGTGATCTTAGCTATCACTAGGGTTACACCTTGAAGCTCTCTAGAATAATTCGTATGTGAGTTATCTGAAACCCTAATCCTAGGATCTCCTTTTATAGTCACAAGGAGTCCTTTACAAGATAAGTATAAGACTAACTAAATAGAATATTTACAAGATCATTTCCATACTTATCATAACAGTTAACTTATTAGCAGTGGTAACAGTATGTACTAGCAGTGGTAATGGTGTTTCCACTGCTAGTGTAATCTTTCAGCAGTGGGAATGACGTTTCCACTGCTAGTGTATTCTTCCAGCAGTGGGAACTATAACACTAACAGTTTGTACTGATAGTTTAATTCCCAACACACAAGGACACTCTTAAGTACTTACCCAAACACCATAGGACCAAAGGTCTTACTAAAGGTCAAGTTGAAACTTTTAAGGGTCTAGAAAAACGCTATGTTCATGAAGGAAGAACCATTGATCCATCCTTCCTAAAAGGAACATCCATTCATCAAAAATTTTCCGCTATCAACTTTGATTGCCTCCTAGACATAGATGAGCCAATTTGTCCTAGGTTCATTTTGGAATTCTATGCAACTATAAGCCTTTCCTCAAATGACTATGGTAAGATCTCATTAACCTTCACAACCAATCAACATCCAAATTTCATACCTTTAAAAGATTTTGCCAAAATTCTCGGTGTCCCTAACGTTGGTACATGTCTCTACACGGATAAGTGGCCTCTTACAATTCTTGATTCCATTGAGCGTCATCATCCATACGACACCCCTCTTGCTAATAAGGAAGCAATTCGTGAGCATCTCTTTGTTAGGACCTCAACCACTAGGAAGAATCGTTCGGGGAATGAGGTAAATAAGGACCCTTTTGGTATGGAGCTCAATGAGCTTAAACCACAATTTAAGAAATGGGAAGAAATTCTCAGAGCCAACGTCATAAGTACCATAGGAAATAGAGATCATGTCAACACATGTCTTAGCTACATGCTCTTTAGCATCTCCACTGGCCAACCCTTTAACTTAGCTTATTACTTAGCCAAAAGAATGGCTGACATACCCTTAGTTGGAACAACCGCTCTCCCTTATGGAATGCTTCTCACCCGCCTCTTTAGAGCAATCTCCCCCATTCCTCCTAACAATAGGGGAATTAGCCTTGATTACACTCTCATTCCTCACATATTCCTCCCTCTAAGTGATAAAAGAGTCTTCAAAGTTAAGGGCAAGCGTACTCGCTCTCCTTCACCATCATCATCATCATCATCCGACATGAGCGATGACGAAAATCTTCCTAACTCTAAGCTACCCCCTTTAGACTACCTTCAAGAACTTCCCGCTATTAGCAATGCGTCCGAAGAGTTCAAGCAAACCAAAGGAATATTCAAGTGCTTTGGAAGGTACCTAGGAAAGCTCAAGAAGAAGATAGACCAATTGTGAGATGTGTGTTTAAGGAGCGTTTGGCATTATGTAGTTTTTAGAACTTTGTAATGGTTAAACTATGTGATTTGTGTTGCTATGTACTTCCATGCTCTATTATTATCTTTGGACAATGTTTTGTATTAACAATTATGCAGATTGACGACATTTAAGATGTTTGTCAAATTTTCTTATTTATGGAAAATTTCACTAAGTATAGTGAAATTCGCTAGCCCCCGGTCAAAGTCTATCGGTAAGAACATTTCTATATCTAAATTTTTGGATCGATATACTCTGACCGAACTAACTATGTAGCTTGTAAGCGCTTAGTAATCATGGATAAATCCTAAACTACTAACAATGAAACACTGATATAACTCTGTTAAGTATGCGGAATCTACTTCAACAAAGCTAAGAAGATTAACTTTGAACTTCAACGATTATATTAAAACCAAACCTTGAATCTGCTTATATTACAGATTCACTAACAACCCTAATTGTATTCGTATTCGTACTCTAATTCATATATCTCTAATGCCAACCTAGGGATCCTTTATAGGCATAAGGAAAACCCTAGCCGGTTTACATTACTTGTACGACAAGTAAACTAATTCTAAACTAAGAATATTCTAGAATTACATAGAATTACATAATATTCCTTAAACGTTTTGCATGTTAGTCCTTTATCATAGCAGTACTTTGATGAGCAGTACTTTGACTTTCTTCAATAAGCAGCACTTTGACTTTCTTTATAAGAGCAATACTTTGATCTTCAGCAGCAATTTGACTTTATAACCCAACAATCCTCCCCTAACTTGAATTCTACTTGCTTGATTTGAATTTCCTTTGTCTTCCCCTTAATCCATGCCAAATTACTCTAGCATTTAACATCTTTATCTTCAAGGAATGATTGTATCTGTCTTGTACTCATTGTGGTTACATTGTCTCATCAAAGTAATCTTTATCAGCAATCCTTATCAGCAACTATCAGCAACAATCTTTACAGCTACTCAGCAACATATGGCAAAATGTACATCAGATCACAAAGTTTCATATTATTCTCATCACATCCATGTGTGTAAACTCCTGTGAGAGATGAATCATTGAAAAATAATGGATTTTGATGTCTCTTTACCAAAGCCATTAACTCTGGAGTTGCCAATGTTTAGGTTTAAGAACCATGGTACATTGATAACCATATGATTTTTAGCAAATCATCAGCTATCAACGGATTTTTTTAGTCTTTACCAAGAGCCGTTTGCTTTTGGACTAGCTAGTTCGTTTAGTACAATCACTACCATGGTGAACTAATTACCATACAAATGGATTTCCACAGCCTTTACCACAAACCATTATCTTGTGGGCTAGCCAACTCTTCACTTTCACATATATGGTGAGTTGAAAACCATACAATTTTTAGTAAATTATCAACTAAAAACGGATTTGATAATCACATCAGAGCCGTACCCTCATGATGAGTCAAACTCTTTCTTGTTTATTAAACATGGTGAGTTGAATACCATTTGTTGTGTAGTACAAGTACTAACACCATGTGTTACTCAAAAATGTTTTGTTGCTGTTTATCCTGTGCTTCAAAAAGTATTTTGCACATTACAAAAATTGCTGTTTTTCATTAAAGAACTTTACTGGTTTTTATGCTACAAACAGTACTTTGATAAAGTACTATTGGTCTAGCAGTACTTTGAATAAAATACTTATTATTCAAAAAATATATATCAAAACCATACCAGTAATCATGCATCATCATCTGCCAAAGTTGTCCATTTGATGAATAACTCAATCACCATAAGTGCTGTGTCATTCTCATCTTCAACTTCCATACCATGTTCTAGCATCCTGATCATAAGACTTCTTGTGAGAGGATATCTTCTCTCCGCTAGCATATGAACCATGGTACCATCTTCTAATTCCAATACAAGCACTCCTGTTGATTCAAAGAATCTCCAGCTTATAATTTCCCAATTATCTTGATTATTCCAGAGTGCATCCTTACTTGTCTCTTCAGTATCCCAGAGAGTTGAAAGATCACCCAGCAAGATTAAACCCACTCCTCTTGGTGGAATGTGTTCATAATAAGCTTGTACTTGTTGATGCAGATGAAGTAAGTCTTCTCTATCTATCAAATGTAGTATATCCCACAACAAATTGAATGCTCTAAAACTTTCATCATCTCTACAGAAAACAAGATAATCTCCATCTTCTTTTGATTCCACAACTTCCAATGCAGAAATCTTAGACTTTGTATCAGCAACTTGTTTTGACTTTGGATGCTCAAAATCAACAAATCTTAAATAATTCCTTAGCTCATCAACTGTATCTGTCCTTAATTCAATTGTATCTTTGAACTTCTTTGATGGCTGTTCTTTAGTTGTTGTTCTTTTTATTTTATTTCTTGCATCCAACATCTGTTTTGCCTCATCAGTATCAAAACCAACAATGCTATCAACTTGCTTTTGGTAAGATTCTCTGACAGCATCATACAAGTCTTTCTTCTCTTGATACTTTAATCTCTGTAAGCCTTTGTAAACATGACCCTTTAGATAACTCATCATTGCATTCCTTTCTTTAGAAATACCCTGTGATTTTCTTGGTCCAATAACTCTTTCTTTAACAATAGGCTTCTCTGATCTCTCCACTTCAGCATTCAATTCAGCTTGAAACTTTCTAGCAGCTTCTTCATTTTTAGCTTCCTCAAAAGCTCTTACCTGTGCTAAAGTGAACTCCCTCTTCTTCTTTTTCTTTTCAACTAAAAGCCCTTTACCTTTATCTTTAGGATCGACCTCTTGAGTAGGCTGAGAAGAAGGTTGAGATTGTTCTACTCCAGGAATAGTAATACCTTTGGATCTAGACATGTTGAGCAACATGTGAGCAATGGTCTCATCCTCACTATATTCCTCTTGCTGAATTGGGTTATAAGGACCAACTTCTTCATTAAAATCCAAAGTCCTTGGAGTAATAAGATATGGTCTAACAGTACTTTGAGCAACAGTACCTTGAGCACCAATACCTTGTTCAGCAGTACCTTGAAGAGAAATATTTTGATCATTACCTTCTACATCCATCTCTTCTGTATCTCCACTATGAACCACATTATTGTCATCTTCAATATTTATCTGTTCAGTTTCATCACTTTTTCTCTCAACAGTATTTTGAGGAACAATATCTTCAACAAGTGGTGTAACTGTATCATCATAGTGAACATCTTCATTCAAATTCTCTTCAGGTTCATCATCTAAATCTTTATTAACTTCAGCATCTTCATTCAGATTTTCATCTTCCAAATTTCTCCCCAATGTGAATGAAGAATGCTTCCTGAGCCTCCTTTTCTTAGACTTAGAAACCTTCTTAGGTTTTTGACCACTCTTCTTCTGTGATTTCACCCACAATCTGTGATGTTGAACTAGTGGCCATACAAAGCACTTCAATCTTTTGAACTTATTCTTCAATTTCACCATTGCAGCAGATTGATCATCATAAGCCTTCTTTAACCTCCCCAACTCCCTGGTTAAAGCATAGTTGTCCAACACTCCCTCATTAGCCATTTCCTCCTCATCAGCCATTACTCCCTCATCTCCTCCAGATGTTTGAGACCCATCTGTGGAAGTATAATCATTGGGAGATGGTGGTTGATTCTCACCATGGTCTAAATCATCATTGGCAGCACCTTGCAAAGAAGCAGTACTTTCCTTTGAAGCAGCATGTTGAGAAGATTCATGAACTGGTAAGCAGTATGTTGAGAAACATCTTGATCTTTGGATGGAGTAGGAGCAGAGTCTAAATGTTCAGTAGCATGATCTGAATCCTCTTGAGCAGCATCTCTAACAGCTTGTGCCACTTCTAAAATATGTGCTGTTAAAGGTGTATTCCTTCCAGAGAATTTTGCACTCTTGGTAGCCATGAAGGTGAACACCTTGTCAGGTTGGACTATAGCAGGCAAAAAGTTTGGGGGTTTTGGAATACCCTCAAGCTGTTTGTTCAAAAATAATTGAACAAATCTGGGATACATCAAAAATGGTGAACCATTCTTGATATGTTTGTGCATACCATCAAGAATCATGAAAGAGAAATTGAACGGTTGATTGGTTATCCCACTAATGCATAGGCTATAGTTTGACTAAACTCATTCCAAGCAGTACTTTTGTTACTTAGGCAATGGAGTAAAACATGAATGAGATACTTCCAATGTGGACTGAATAAGGGTTTCTGAAAAGTAAGTTTAGTAAGAGAACCCTTATACCCTATGTCTCTTAGTGTATTCCAAAGTACTTGTTTATCAAACTTAAGAGTACCTTCTTCATCATGAAACAGAAGATCTTCTCTAATGGTAGCCTCAGTAATCCTAATATTCTTCCCAGCAACTTTAGCCTTAATGAGCGATACATCAGGTTCTTCCCAACCCGATTTAGCAGTAGCCCAAAATTCTTGAATCCATGGCCCAATAATGTCAGGATAGACCAATAAAGCATAATTGATGGAAGACCCAGTTAGGAAATCAATCACAACATGAAAATCAATATTTAATTCCGTCTTGTCCAAATTAGCGATCATGCTGTGCTTACTACAAGTTGAACGATTAGCCATTTGTTTGTTGGTAGAAGAATGAATAGTACGGCGAAGGTAGGTTTGATGAGTAAAGTGGTGGCTTAAGAATGAATGGATGGATAAGTAGAAAAGTGAGAGTAAAAGGCGGTAGGGTTAGTTATATATGGATACGATTTTAAAAAAAAATCAAATCCCATTTAATGCGTATACCGTTATTTTGGCATGTATCCCTTCCATAACAAAGTATTTAACCTTTACCCCGTATTTTTGACCGTTGGAACAATACTTTACACGTAACAGTACTTTCCATGTTAGCAGTACTCTTCAAAGCAGTACTTTCCCAAAGCAGTACTTTCAATTAAAATTGCAAGCAGTACTTTCCCATTATCTTTACCACAAATAGATACATCATCAATAGCATTGTATTGCCTCCCCTCAAACAATGCATAGGACTAAAAGAAGTCCTCCTCTCAAACGTAGCTTAATAATTAATCATACCAATACTTACCACCAAATGTTTGAATCTAGAAACATCAAATCCTTTGGTAAGTAAATCAGCTACATTGTCATCTGTGTGAACCTTGACAACATTAATGAGCCTATGCTCATAACAATCACGAATAAAATGATGCCTAATCTGAATATGCTTGGTCTTGGAATGATAGACAGGATTCTTCACAATGCAAATTGTACTCTCTTTATCAATGTTGATAGGAGTATTCTTGAAATTACATCCATAATCCAAGAGTTGATTCTGCATCCATAGTACTTGTCCACAACAACTTGCAGCAGCAACATACTCTCCTTCAGTGGATGAGGTTGCAACAATAGTTTGTTTCTTACATTGCCATGAAACTAATCTTCTTCCAATATATTGGCATCCTCCAGTGGTTGATCTTCTATCATAATTATCTCCTGCATAATCACTATCTGAAAAAGCTTCCAAGTGAAAAGGTGAGTCCTTAGGATACCACAATCCTAACTTAGGTTGGTGCTTGAGATAACTAAAAATCCTCTTGACTTCATTCATATGAGAGACCTTGGGTGTGACCTGGTATCTTGCACATAAGCATACAGCAAACATAATGTCAGGTCTAGATGCAGTTAAGTACATAAGAAAACCAATTATTGATCTGTAAGCTTAACATCNCTTCCAAGTGAAAAGGTGAGTCCTTAGGATACCACAATCCTAACTTAGGTTGGTGCTTGAGATAACTAAAAATCCTCTTGACTTCATTCATATGAGAGACCTTGGGTGTGACCTGGTATCTTGCACATAAGCATACAGCAAACATAATGTCAGGTCTAGATGCAGTTAAGTACATAAGAAAACCAATTATTGATCTGTAAGCTTAACATCCACATCTGCTCTATCTTCATCTTTTCTTAATGAGTTTGAAGCTTTAATGGGTGTGGTGACTGGCTTCATAGTACCTAAGTTAAACTTTTTAAGAATATCAGAGACATACTTATCTTGACTGATGAAAATTCCAGTACTTGATTGTTTAACTTGAAGCCCCAAAAAGAAAGTTAATTCACCCATGGAACTCATTTTAAACTCATTTTGCATAAGCAGCTCAAATTCTTTCACCATAGACTGTTTTGTGGCTCCAAAAATAATATCATCCACATATACTTGAACAAGCATAATATCCTTTTTATCTCTTTTGATAAACAAAGTCTTATCAATTGCACCTCTCCTGTAACCATGTTGCAATGGAAAAATGGAGAGTCTTTCATACCAAGATCTGGGAGCTTGATGAAGGCCATACAGTGCCTTGACAATTTTGTAGACTTTGTTTGGATGTTCAGGATCCTCAAAACCAGGAGGTTGTTTAACATAGCCTTCCTCTGTAATTTTGCCATAAAGAAAGGCACTTTTAACATCCATTTGATAAACAGGAAAGCCCATATAAGAAGCAAAAGCAAGAAATAATCTTATTGCTTCAATCCTTGCAATAGGAGCAAAAACTTCATCATAGTCCACTCCTTCTTCTTGTCTATATCCTTGTGCAACCAATCTTGCTTTGTTCTTGATGACATTACCTCTTTCATCTCTTTTAACTCTGAAAACCCATCTTGTACCCATCACTTTCTTTCCATCTGGTAATTCACATAATACCCAAACATCTTGAAGTTTGAATTGAAGAACTTCTTCTTGCATGGCTTCAACCCAACTCTCTTTAGCTAATGCTTGAGCTATTGTCTTGGGTTCTTCTTGAGAGATAAAGCAGGCAAACAAGCATGTCTGAAGATTCTTATGATTCATCCTGTTTTGTTTATAAACAAAGCTAAGTAAAGCACTATGTTGCTTAGAGAGATCTTTAGCTTTTGTTCTTGTGGTGACACCTGACCTGTGAGGTCCAATGATTTGTCTTATAGGATGATCTTTATGAACTCTTAAATTTGGAGATGGTGGTACTTGAATATCATGTTCCAAATTAGTGACATCAGGATCTTCATATGAGAAAATGGCTTCATCTTGTAATTTATCATCAGTATCTTCTAACTCAGGCATGTTTGGATCATTCAAATCATCAGTATTGATCCAAGTTGATGTATCTAAGACACCAGAAGTAGTTTCAACTGGTTCATCAGTACTTTGAGAAGAATATTTGAATATACCATTTTCTTTGCAGCTTCATAAGCCCTCCTTTGATCATCTTCATAGGACTTTGCAATGTTTTCTTGAGAAAGCATTTTGTTCAGTTCATCTTGAATAGCTTGGTTGTCATAAGATTCTGAGTTGGTTGGTTGAACAATACTTTGTGGTTCAACAGTACTTTGAGGTTCAACAATATTTTGAGGTTTAAAAGTACTTTGCTTTTTTCCAATGGGTTCTTCATTAGGAACATCTTCAGGTCTTACATTGACTCCATGAACAATGTACTGTAAATCTTCTTCTTTGTGAACAACTTGATTTTCCTCCCTAACATGTACATAGTTCATAGAAGGAGTCAAAATATCAAGATCAAACATCCAATCAGGACTTTTACCTTTTTGATTTGCTTGATCTTCCAAAAACTCAACATGAAGACAATCTTGAACCTTTTTGGTAGCTCTGTTGTAAACTCTAAATCCTTTACTATTGGTACAATAACCCAATAATTATCCTTCATCTGACTTGCCTTCAAATTTGCCCAGTGAATCACTTGTATTTAGAATAGTCAGAGGACATCCAAAAGGTTTCATAAAACGAATGTTTGGCTTCTTTCCCATAAGCAACTCATATGGTGTCTTCATCTGAGGTTTAGTGACTGAGACTCTATTTAACACATAACAAGCAGTACTTACAACCTCAGCCTAAAATTGAATAGGTAATGAAGAATCTGCAAGCATGGTTCTAGCTGCTTCAATCAGTGTTCTATTTTTCCTTTCTGCAACACCAGTCTGCTGTGGAGTTCGAGCAATGCTAAACTCCCTCTTGATTCCTTTTTTGGCACAAAAATTATCCATGAGCTGGTTCTTGAATTCAGTCCCATTATCACATCTAATACCTCTGACTTTGAGTCTTAATTGATTTTCAAGGGCTATTATAAGATCATGAATAGCATCAAAGGTTTCATCTTTAAATCCCAAGAAAAAGACCCAACTAAATCTGCTACAGTCATCTGTTACAACTAAGCAGTACTTCTTCTTATTCAAGCTTGCAACAGAAACAGGTCCAAACAAATCCATATGCAACAACTCCAAAGGCTCTCTAATAGTTCTCTCCTCAAGCTTTTTGCATGAAGCTTTGTGTTGTTTACCCTTCTTGCAAGCCAAGCATGAATGATCATACTTGAAGGTTTTAGAAGGTAAACCTCTGACTAAATCACCTTTGACCAGCTTGTTGATATTCTTGTAATTCACATGACCCAATCTTCTATGCCATAGATGTGCTTCTTCAAGTGTTGCTTTTGCTACTAAATATGTTGCTCTTCCAGTAGAATTGAGACTCTTCAAATCTAAACTATACACATCATTGGTTCTTGGTATTTTCAGTGTTACCAAGTGATTATCAACAAACTTGTACTCAGGAGAGAGAATAAGACATTTTGTGTCAGTGAATAACACAGGATACTTTTTGTCACAAATCTGAGAAACTGACAAAAGGTTGAACTTGAGCTCCTTCACATATCTAACATTCTCAAAATCAATGCATCCTGTCTTGATAGTTCCTTTGCCAGTAATTCTTCCTCCATCAGGATCATTCCCAAAAGCAACTCTTCCTCCAAAATAAGCCTTAAAATCTGACAGGATCTCCTTGTCTCCTGTCATGCTGCTAGATCAACCACTATCAATAATATGATCTTTAAGCTCCTCCTCTGGGTTGCCCTGCATAAAAGATGAAAAGGGTTAGTTTCTTTTAGGAACCCAAGCCATTACTGACTTGTGTTCCCCTTGTGAAGTGACATACTTAAATTCTTTGAGTATGTAATCTCCACTGTTTTTGAAAACATGATCAATTGTTTTCTTTTGTTCCAAAACCTGTGTTTGATTTTCAACAAAATTCTCTTTTTCACCCTTGTTTGTTGAAAGTACTGTTTGTTCCCCATCAGTACTTTCTTTCTTAACCCATTTAGTTTTAACACTGTGTGTTGAATTCTTTGATCTAGGTACTCTATTTGAGGTGTAAGGCCTTCTAGATTGATAGTAATTGGATCTCCTTGGTCTTACAATAGAATTACCTTGAGTGGGTGAAAACCTATCAGTACTTTGAGAAGGTACTGCTTTNTTGATTTTCAACAAAATTCTCTTTTTCACCCTTGTTTGTTGAAAGTACTGTTTGTTCCCCATCAGTACTTTCTTTCTTAACCCATTTAGTTTTAACACTGTGTGTTGAATTCTTTGATCTAGGTACTCTATTTGAGGTGTAAGGCCTTCTAGATTGATAGTAATTGGATCTCCTTGGTCTTACAATAGAATTACCTTGAGTGGGTGAAAACCTATCAGTACTTTGAGAAGGTACTGCTTTTGTCTTACCAGTATCTTGAAAAATGTTGCCTGAAGGTACTGGTGGTTTTGAAAAAGGTCTTTTCTGGTGAGGGTACAGTCTTTAGAGAAATTACTATGGTTAACCCTATTTGAGTAATTCCAAGCTGGTTTATTCTCCTTTGGCTTATGGTTAGCAGATTTGGTCTTAGGGAATTTACTTAAGTATTCTGAGTGAAAGTCACAGTCCTTAATCAAATGATGAGGACTGTAACATACATAACATAACTTTCTATCCATATTCCCAAATCCCCTTCCTTAAGTTCTATAACCAAAACTTGCTTGTCTCTTTGGTGAAAAAGATTTTCTAAAGTTAGCAGTATTTTGAAAAGTACTTCTTGAAGATACTGTTGGATTTTTAACAGTAGTTTGAGAAGAGTTTGAAGGTACTGCCTGTTTTGAAAAATCTTTAGAAAACTTTTGAGCATTATGACCACACCCTGAACCATTAACTTTACTCTGTGTGTTCTCAACCTTAGGTTTATCAATTGTTTCTTTTAAGGACTCAGAATTAGATGGACTAGAATTTGATTGACCTTTAAGCTTCTTCCTAAATTCTAAATTGTCTACTCCAAAACAAGAAACATATGTCCTAGGTGGTTGACAACTACTAGTAGGTGGAGCAACTGAATTATAACCCTTGTCTTTCTTTAATTCAGGAGGTGTTTGACTAATTTGTTCCTCATCACTAGATGTGTTGGCATCTAAGCTAATGAATTCTTCATCACTAGATGAAGTTACCTCTGAATTAAGTTGTTCCTTATCACTAGTGGGACTATCTTCTGAACTATCATACTCAACACCATAATCTAGTACAGTTTTAATGTGTGATCTTCTTTGTTTTTCAACAAAACTAACATGTAAAAGACCAGATTCTTTCCAACTAGCAAGCTTTTCTAGCAAATCATCCCTTTGTTTAGTGAGCTTTTCAACTTCAGAAACTTTACAACCTAACTTCCATTCACTCAATTTTAATTGATAGTCTTGTTGTTCATATTTTTCTGCCCAAGCCATTTCATTATTTTCATGAGTGATTATTTTGGCTTCCATTGATTCTAAAGTCAATTGATAACCAGCTACCTCAGACCTAGCCCTTCTATAATTATCTCTTTCAGTCACATAGTCTTGAAGCAACTTTTGATAACAATCATTACACTTAGAACATACCTCAGAGATAGTAGATGAACTTGGTGAAGTAGCTACCATGGCAAGCAGAACAGGTTCTTCTTCACTTTCCATGATCCAAATCTTGTCTTGATAGCAGCCCATAATTGCTTTGCATCCTTAGCATCATGAAACTTGAGCAGGTGACCATCAGGAATAGCAGACAACAGTATGTTTAGAGCCTTGTCTTGATTCCTCTTTGTAGCTGCTGGTAAGGTAGGTTTAGGTGGTTCAGGTTGTCCAGGAACTTTCACAGGTTCTTCAAGAACAACATTACCATTGACAATCACATCCCATAAAGCATGGTCTGTGATAGCAATGTACTGCCTCATCTTCATGCTCCAGAGATCATACTCTCCCTTCTTGATGATAGGAATTCTGAGTGAGGTGATGGATGGGATTGGTGCAGCTTCAGTCGACATCTTGTAGGGGTGTGTATGTAAATTGGTTATAAGGTTTTATGAGTTTCTTCTTAATCAGAGTTTCCACACAAGCTTTGATACCACTTGTTGGATCGATATACTCTGACCAAACTAACTATGTAGCTTGTAAGGGTTTAGTAAT
>LBNU01037112.1:0-16810 GCA_014162995.1 Artemisia annua | reverse complement strand
GACTCTTCTTGATTCGTGTCCATTCTCTTCTAGGTTCGGTGAAGCAGGAGTGATTCTTTTCTCTCGTTATTTATTAATCTTGCTTGTGCATTTGGACTAAGGTACAGATATTCTGACCTATCTATAGGTTTCTCATACATGCTTGTCTTTCCTCTTCCCTTGATTATTGAACCTTGTTATATTCCTTGATATCTTGAGCCTTGTTATATCTTGATTATTGAACCTTGCTATCTTCCCTTGATTATTGAACCGTGCCCTGTCCTCTTGATTATTGAACCTTGCTGTGATCCTTTTGAAACTGAACTTTGCTGGAAACTTATACTATGATTCTTAAACCTCGAAATAACCTTGACATGATACCCTTGTGACCTTAACCTTGAACCTTGGTGGGACTTGGATACTCTTGCGATAATATAACAGGAGGTGAAATCTCTTTTCTTAAAGTATGACCTGGAAACATTTAAAGGAGAAATTATTTTATAATGTCACTTAAGACTAATCTTCTAAATGGACTTGTATTATGAACCTTTCTAAACAAATGGAGGGAACCTACTAAATTGATCCTTATTTTAAACTCTCATTACGACCCTTTTGATTTGAACTATGGGACTTTGGGAATTGGAATAATGAACCCTGTGGACGGGAACCATGACTTTGGCCTTGCCACCTTGACCCGTTGATACTACATCCTTGGCTGACCCCTTGATATGGAACTCTTGATATTGATCCCTGATATTGACCTCTTGACCTTGACCCTTAATATTGAACCTTGACTTGAACCTTGACCTTGACCTGACCCTTGTACATGATATTGGACCTTGACTACTTGACCCCTTCAGTATTTACCCAGGAGCTACTTGTTGTGGAGTAGCCTCAACCATAGCATTGATGCACCAGTGTTATGTACTCTAGCGGCGCTGGAGAGATGTCCCCCGCCGTCCCTGATTCTTGTTNGACACTTGCTGGACTTAGAGATGCTTAGAAGTAGTCTTGTTTTGGGCTTATGTTTGTTGATGCCCTCTTGTACCTTGTATTGTTTTCTTGTAATCCTTGTAAGTTTTGTACTTGTATTGTATCTCCGTTTCACTTGTGTTCTGACTTGACTCCATAATGTACACTTTAGCCCTTGTCGGGTTGGGGTGTTACAATTATGGTATCAGAGCTACAGGTTTGGATCGGCGGATTCAACACCCGTAGAGCTTAGACTATGACCTGTGAGTTTTGACCATTAGGCTTCCACTGTAGGAACCTAGGAAACCACCTTGAGAACTTGATTCAGGATTTTTCCCTGCACAAACTTGAGTTTTGAGTTGCGAGACTTAGGTAGATGTTAGGCTTCCTTCGACGTATTCTTTCCTTTCGTGCTTGTCCTTGACTTTCCTACTCCCTGGAAATCGTTCAGATGGTTAAATCTCGTCGCTCGGAATCACCTGACGGAAAACCAAAGAAGATGATGACTCGTACTATAAAGGAGACCTCGAGACAAATCCGGTACGCAAGAAGGAATAAGAAGACTGCTGTCAATGCTGCGGGTTACCTGAGGAATGGAGGAAAAGAGAAGAAGCTGTGCGAAACCAAAGCAAATGATAACAAGGACATTAACACCAAGTGTTATGAAGAACGTCCTAGTTCGATAAAAGAAGAGAGAGGTCGGAAAAGTAGTTTTGCTAGCCGCCCTTTGCCACAGTATAAGAACAACAAGAATGGTTGGATCAGTGCAAGTGAAGAAGAGAAAGAAGAAGAGGAAGTGGACTCCGATCTAGAGTCTACGGCAACCAGCCGCTACAACCCAAACTGAGCGAAGAATCGTGATCGTGAATTTGTTCTATCTTCTGTTTTAGACTTCATATTCCATTTTCATTTCCAGTTAATCTGACAACTTTGAAATTCTCAAATCTATTAAATTTTCCCTTGTGAGCTTGTTATGGGAAATTTTGGAAGCATTGTTACGATGATCTTGCACCTTGATTTGATTGATCTGATAGGTTTCGTTACTCTCGGATATTTCTCATCGTTCTAATTGACTCCATTGACGACATTGGCAACTAGCACTCCATGCGTATCATTTCGACAACAATACAATGTTCCTAATTGCATTGAGGCAAATTTGGGCTGAGAAGCTGAACAAATCCCAACCTTTTGAATGGTTAACTTGTCCGCTTATAGACTCTTGATAAACTTCTACCATGATTCCCGACCATTAAAATTTTGCTATCATTATTACTCTTGAGACTCGTACGTAATTTCGCGACTATGAAGTTCCCTTGCACTTATTCTTGTCCGCCAAGAGATGTGAATTATGTTTTGACACCCTGAAATTCAGACATGAAACTTGTTGAACCACCAAATTTTCCACTGGAGGATGGAGCTGGATAGAACCTGAAGATGACAACCAACGGTAACTACCTGAAGAGTTAATGACATTTCTCGCAAGGCGGAAGATGAATGAGCAGAACGCAGGAACCTGGTCAAGATGGCGAACCTGGAGCTGATGAAGAACATACAGTCTCACTTCCCTATTCACCTTGGTTGTACTAAGATGAATTGAGAGTGGAAGCAGACTGGATGAGAAGGAGATTGAAGACCATGCCAGAGATTCACGCTGCTCAGTCGTATTCCAAGAAGAAATTGCAGAAGGCTGGAGGAACCAAACTCAAGATAGTGATTTCGTTTCACTTTCAGATTTGGAAGATGGACGAAGACTGATTACTCAGACATAAGAAGATTCTAACGAGACAAATTCTTGAAACGAACCTTATGATGGGAAAATTTATGCCTTAGCGACACGTTTCCTTCTTGATGATGATTGTGGATGTGGTTACATCTTTTCGAACTCCGCTTGTTTTGTCGACATCGTTTTGCTATTGATCCTTGAATAAGACTAAACCAAGAGTTAGTTTGGACTGATAGGTGGACTTGTAGCTTGTTTCACTAATTGACATAGAGTATGATCATCATGAGGGCGTATTTATATGATTCTAGTATTATGACGTCTGGCCAGCGTGATAATACTTACATCATATAACGTGCACTTGTTGTGTTCATAGGATGTTTTGAGAAGTGCCTTGGTAGAGACTTAGAATCTTGTCTTGATTGCGACGATCTGCGAATAGTGAGACCTTAGGGTTCTCTTGACCTGTACGTTTGATCTACCTTATCGCCGTACGTTTTGGTACGTCTGGATACGCGTCTTGTGATTGTTTGACTGCTATGATTTAATAAGCCCTAAGTTCCACTGTAGAGCTTCTTGCCATTTAATGTTACCGGTCAACGTATGACTTGATTCGAGCCACATCTATGCCTCGCTATCGATGAATTCATTTCATGATGTCTTGTATGCGAGAAAATATGAAGTTTTGGATTCTGAGAATCAAGATCTGTCAGCTTACGAAAATACCTTTGGAAGGTTGCCTTGATGACAAAACTGCTTGTGTAGGTCACTTCCATAGTGCTACCATCCGATACATTCTTACTTGATCAGTTCATTTTCTTGTCCGCGAATGGAATACCCACCAAATCCTACATCTTCTTTTGGATATTTGAGAATGATATGATTACCACCTGTTATGTTTGATATGTGATCCTCTTGGTTTAAATTCTGTACAACGTGCCCTCTATGGGAAACCGAAACCACTTTTGGATCGATAAGATCTAGTGTGGAGAAACAAGATCTTCTATTACCGGAAATTCCTTAAGCTGGTGTATCTTCGTTTCCGTTTCGCCACCTTGCCTTGTTCATTTTCGAGGACGAAAATTCTTTTTGAGGGGGGAATAGTTGTAAAACACACATTTTCTTGACGTGATTAAATTACTAAAATACCCTCCATTTTGAAATTTTGAAGAATTAAGTACGCTTACCAAACAAGCTCGGAAATCGAAAACGGTTATCGTACGACCACAAATGTGAACTTGTAACTTCAAGTAAATAATAATTGAGCTACTACAACATCATATGAACTCAATAATGTGAAATTTGGATAAAAACATAAGTGTTGCACGTTACGTGACCTAAAGGGGTCCAAAAACATTAAAACTTGTGCGCAACCTTAAAAATACATTACCATGACTATCCTAAGTATTTTTTTTAATCAAAGTTGATAAGTTTGACCCTAATCCTCCCCCTTGGCCGTTTATATGAAGTGATGGGATCAAATCCCATAATTTTTGCTAACTTCCTTTTATATTGCAACCTATTTCCCATTTTTTTCCATTTAACCTAAAAATAAACCACCTCCTCTTCCTGGATTTTTTTTCTACGCCTCTCCTCCCCTCCATAGTCACCTTTCACAACAAAATTTTGCTCTTGAATCCTTGGTGATTAATCGTACGTGTTCGTGAGAAGATTCGGTGCACGTAGGGACCCGTTTGGAAGCATTTGAAGGAGTCACTCTTTTGGTTTCTTGTCAATTCGATCCACATACACCCTTTTGAAGGGGTTGGTAATTCTTGTTTTGATCTTTGTTTATCTTCTTGTGTTTCTTCCGTTACGATAATCATAATACGTGAAAATCAAAAAGCTACGAATTGATATACATAATATGTATGAATCGACCCATAAATAATTTTTATGAGAGAATTGATAAACTTTGATTACCTTGATGATTTTTGATGTTTGATGATGATAACATGTTTATAATGATGATATGATATGAATTAGATAATTAGTTTGTTAATTATTGGATTAAAAGGGGTAAAGGAATTAGGGTTTATGTCTTTGTAATTTGGGACAGATTTGTTAGCTGAATATGTGTGCATCATCAAACGAGTTTGGTACATGGTTAATTCATAATTCTTGTTGGTAAACTCAGTTTAGGGTCCAAATTAAGTGTTCCAATTGGTTTGGATGTGATTGAGGTTGATTTGGTTGTGTTTTTGAATTTTATGTGATGATATGCCAAAACTGTGATTGCAGAAATTATTTTCAGTCGTGGTTTATGATTTTTCATCTCTAAACCAGAAGGAATTAGAAGCTCTCCTTTTATAGGAGTTATGTTTGGGTTATGTGTGCCCTTCTGGAATTTTTGTGGATTTTTCCAAGGTGTTTAAATAGTTATCTTAAGTGCAAACTTTCTGCATGTTTGTGCAGTAAATTTTCTGGGTAGGTCTGGGAAAACGATTTTTCATATGGAGCTACACTTAAAAATAAAATCTGAGAAAATTCATTTAGACTCTCAAGACATATGTGCTTCTGTGAGAATTTTGGTGATTTTTATTTTGGGGTTCTGATATGTTTGAAAAATTCGTTTAGTGGGCTAAATTCTGTTATAAAACCAGTCATTTTATATGCATGTGTCACATATATGTTTAATGTGTTATTTTGATGGTTTGGTGCCCTAATGCATGTTCCACTTGGAGTGTGTTCTTAAATGTTGGGTTGACTAAATGGAGTATATGCTTGGCCTAATTGGTAATTTTGTGATACTTGGTGGGCTTATGTGGTGATTTGGTTAATTATGTGGTTTATATGCTAAATTGATAACTAGAAGGGTTAAATTGTAAATATAGTAACTAGAAGGACTAAATATGTAAATATGGATATGTGATGCATGTTTCGACCTAAATTAATCATGAGGGGCTGTTGTGACAATTTGTATTGTCGTGGTGCTTATGTGATAATTATGTTAGTTAAGGGTTTAAGTATGAAATTGAGATAATTAAGGGGACTAAATGGAACCTTGGTAAACTTGAGGGTGTGAAGTGTAATATTTGCTCATTTGACTTTCTTGACTCAAGTTGATGTGTTATATGAGTATATGATCATATATGACCCCTTAACTTGTGAAATTGACACTTGTAACCCTAAAACACGTTCGGTGATTCTACGAAACCCTAATNCCCAGGAGCTACTTGTTGTGGAGTAGCCACAACCATAGTATTGGTGCACCAATGCTATGTACTTTAGCGTGGTTGGAGAGATGTACCACGCCGTCCCTGATTCTTGTTTTCGACTGCTGCAATTATTATCATGATTATTATTGGCCTACAGGGGCGTATGGATGCATCCTAGATTTGTCTTGTCTTGATACTTGCTTGGGCTACGGCCATCGTGATTATGATTTGGACTACAGTTATTATTACTTGGTGACTGGGCTTGCGTGCAATGCGACCCCTCACTGCTTGGGAGTTGATCACTCCATCTTAGGTTACTTGACTTGATTCTTGTTTGTGCCTGGGGGATAAATACTGAAGCCTTGCAACTTGGTAACCTTAACATTGAAGACCTGGTAATTCTTGATTATATACTTGACGACCCTTGAAACTGGTACTTGATATTAATCCTTGATACTTGACCTTAGTACCTGCCGCGGGAGTACGATTGTGGTGTAAGTGAAATTTCTTATTTGTTCTTTTGATTGTTATTTTCACTTGATACTTGACCTTGATATTGGAACGGAGGAAATTTCTTATTTTTGTTTGAGATTTTGTCATGCATGATTGTGGCCTTTTAACAAGAAGAGTCAAATACGAGGATAAATCAATTTATGGCCGGTTGATCGAATATTATGACTAATTCAAAGTCTTAAACGATTTTCTTTCATGAATCTTACCTCTATTAATTTTCTATTCGTAGTTGTTAGGTTACTATCAGGTACTCGCGCGTTGCGGCGGCGGCTACCCTGAAATAAAATTTTCTGATTAATCATGTATTTTATTTTATTATGTTCTTTTTGACAATAAATTTACGGATATCAAAATTTTCGTTTAGCTCGTGTCCGTTCGGGCTCGAGCCCGTTGGCTCATGTCCGTTCAGGCTCGAGCCCATTTGGCCCGTGCCCGTTCGGGCTCGAGCCCATTTGGCCCGTTGCCCGTTCAGGCTTGTGTATAATGTGCTTTATTATTTGTATTAGTGACATTTAATGCAGGAATTGTGTTTAAGTTGGTTGTACAATATGCTTGATAATTTGTATTTCTTATGTAAGAGGTTTAATAAGTTCATTAATTGTATTTATTGACCTGTTAATTAATTGTATTTAATGTACATAATGTTTTATTTATTGTATTTAATGTTAGTATTAATTGTATGTTATAATTAAATATGATGGGAATTTATATAAGTAAGCTTTAAAAGTTGTATTGCTTAATTTTAAGTATTTATATTAATAGTATGTCTTCCTCTATTATAAGATAGTTAGATTTGTGAATAAGTCAAAAGTAGAGAAAAGTTCTATACTTATACTAATCTCCACAAACCATTTACTTTGATTTGATTTAATGATTGAGATAAAATTTAATTTGTTCAACATATTTTCTTGTTTTTTCTTGTCTACTCTTGTCTACTCTTGTCTTTCTTGTTTTTCTGTCTCTCTTATTTATTCACGTATACTAATTTTATTTTATTTTTATTTTTTATTTTTTTATTAGAAAGGTAAATAACTATCTCACAGTTTATACGTTTTCATTCGTTTTTCATACGTTTTTGTCCGTTTTCATACATTTTCATATTTTCTCATCCGTTTTCATACGCTTTCGACCGTTTCAGATGTTTTATACGTTTTCGTCTGTATTCATATGTTTTCGGCCGTTTTTAGACGTTTCGTCCACTTTCTAACGTTGTAATCAAATTTTCGTAGGTTTTTGTCTGTTTTCAAACGTTTTTATACGTTTTCGGTCATTTCATACGTTTTTGTTCGTTTTCATACGTTGTCGTCCGTTTTCTTATATTTTCGTCCGTTTTCTAACGTTTCCGTCCTTTTTCTTACGTTTTCATCCATTTTTGTATGCTTTTCATTCGTTTTCATACGTTTTCGACTGTTTTCGTCCATTTTCATACGTTTCCGTCAGTTTTCATATGTTTTCATCTGTTTTCATACGTTTTCGTCCATTTTTATACATTTTCACCCGTTTTCATATGTTTTCAGCTGTTTCAGACTTTTGTACACGTTTTCATCCGTTTTCATCAGCTTTCGGTTTTTAGACGTTTTCGTCCGTTGTCGTAAGTTTTATACGTTTTCTTTCATTTTTGTAAGTTTTATACTTTTTCATCCGTTTTCATACATTTTCATCCATTCACACGTTTTCGCCCGTTTTCATCTGATCTCCACCGGCAAAGAATATTAACTCTAAAGAGAATTTTAAGGCACAATAGAGAAAGAAAATACAGTAGTCACATTTTCGGAACATGCCCCAAAATATGACTAAACCAATTGGCACTTTTGTACTAGAGAGAAACTACAAGCTTGGCAGGGTTGCTAAACTTCAACCATGATAAGCCTTTGAAATCTCTTACGTACGAGGTATCTGATTGTGGGGATTTTTCAAAACCAGTTGTTACCCCAAAACCAGCTCCTCGAGCGAACTAATTGGTTATACATGCATGTAGACTATCCAAAAGTATCCATAAGACCATAACTATAAGGGCCCGTTTGGTTTGTAGTTGGGTTTTGGATTACGATTTGAATTTGGATTAGAATTTAATGTACGAGAGATAAAATATATTATAAATTAGATAAATAATAATTTATAATTTAATAAATTATGTAAAATTAAAAGTTGGTATTTTAGATGATAAGAAGAAAAAAAATATGTGAGTCATATGAAAAATGAACCCACTTATATGCCAAATAAATGAAAACCTAACATGTCACCTTGGATTCTTGTATGCGGAATATTTAAGGGCCCGTTTGGTATAGGGGCATAGGGAGGTTTGGATTCAAAGAAACTTCATAAAACTTGTTTTGTACACTTTTATTTCTTGGACCCACAGGTATAGAATGATAAACCCATTCCATGCTAACCCTTGTGACTTTTGTTAAATCCCACCAATTAAATTTTAAATTTTTAGTTTTTCTTTTTTCTTAACCACATATTTACTTACAAAATAATATATAATATCTCAACTTACAAATAAACAATTATATAATTTAAACATTTTTTAATTTTCTCTCCCTTCATTTTCTTTCAAACCTTTCCCAAATCCGAATCCAATTTCAATCCCACTTACAAACCAAACGCACCCTAAGTGTTTGGTAGGAGGGTATTACACTGTTGGAATGGATTGATATTTTAAAAACTTCATAAAACTTGTTTTGTACACTTTTATTTCAGTCCCACATACTTTAGATAAGAGGCACAAACTTTTTTTTTAAATTAAATATACTAACTTACTATTCATCTATATTATTATATATAATTTTATATTTTCTCTCTTCTCTTTTTCTTTCAAAAATTTCTCAAATTCAAATACGACTCTAACATCGTTTACAAACCAAATGCACCCTTAAGCTTTAACCCCAATCCTTGAGCCCACCAATATGTTCCAAACAACAAACTTTTACTTTCAGTAAACTAATTTTAAAACCCAGTAACCAAATGCACCCTAAGTTTATCTTACTGCGTTTTCCAAAATTGATTCTTTTAATAAACTTTTTATCAATATTTTTTTCTAAAATGTTAAATTAGTTATAAATTTTTGTATGTTTGATTTTGATTTATACAAATACTGAACACTTAAGGAGTTTAGGATGACTCACTAAATCATTTTGAAACCATGATCATGATCTTAGTACACAATAATGTATCCTTTCTAAATATCATCTCTAGATGTAAATAAAAAGGATTAGATATAAACCAGGAAATAAACAAAAGAAACATGTATAAAGGATGGATGATTTTCAAGTTTTCCAATTGGTTAAGAAGCAGAAGACATGAATACAATCAACAATAAAATAACCATTTTACATGTGTTAAGAGTGCTCGGTATAATCAATTTTTCGTCCGCATTCGCCCTACCCGCCGTTTTGCACCGTCCCAAGCGCCGTTCGTCCGCCGTTGCACCAACAGTTTTTTTTTTTTTTTTTTTTTTTTTTTTTTTTTTTTTTTTTTAATGTTAACGTTATATAACGGATAAAAAATACCCACCCTCATTTTTCACATACACATACCCACTTTTAACATCTATTTTTCAAACATTCCAACCAAATCACAATTTATATACACTTTCACATACATTTTCATCCACTCTTCCATATTTCATACGCTTTTAATTTGTACCAAAATGGCTTGTTCACTTCCAAATACCATCGATGAAATCAAAGCTGGTGTTCAGAAAGTAATTGATGGGGATACCATTCGTAAGCAAATGATTATCGACTTAGCTGTGCAGTTTGACAACACACAACCAACTAAAGAGGATATGAGGAAAGCATACGCGGAATGCAAAGAAATTTCGTGAGAAACTAGCTTTGATTGAACTTTTTTTGAAAGACGAATCTTAGAAAGATTGGGAGAGGGAAGATACTTTGTTTAAAATGGCGGGAACAATACAATATCAAATCAGTGCTAAAGTTATTTGGATGCATTCAGAAAACAAATAGGACGATTGTGTTTTTCTTTTCGTGTTATGTTTTTTAATTTTCGTATTGTTTTTTCAATTTCGTAGGTTTTTTAAGTGCAATTTGTATTTTTATTTCAGTTCTTATATATTACATTAGGGGTGTTTGGACATTTAGAATGGGTCAAGTAAATTACGTTTTGGATTTTTGTTTTATAAATATGAACATTAAAGAGTGTTCGGACTTCGGAAAAACTATAGAACGGAAAAATTGTCGGTTATAATAAACGAGGAAATTAGTGCCCGCACGTTTGGGAGTGGTAAGAATAGTCATTTTTCATTAAAAAAACGCGTTAATATCTGGGTCGAGTTTGTACAAAATGGGTGATCCACACCAAGATCTAGTGTGCACATCGATTTAGTGTGAAACATGTTAACATCATCAAAAGAACGACATATGTCGATACAATTAAAGTTTATTAGTCAAAAGAGTTCACAAAAGATTCAAGACGATTTGCACAGCTTAATATTAGTTCGCCCATGGAACTTTAAACATTGCCTTGTTCAATAGCGCGTCTTGCCACAATATCTTTCCCGATGTCATCCATTGTATCATCAAGATGCTTTTGTTGTTTGAGCTTTTGTGCATCGGTTTGAGGCTTTGAGCTGCATGGTGATATAACTTGACAAATCACTATACGTATATATGTTTGAGCTACATGGTGGTTATACAATAGTTCAAAACATGATATCTACCTTAGCTTTCAAATAAATAAGCAATTGCCATACATTTTTTGAATTAAATAATGTTTAGGGGTGTAAACGAGTCGAGCTACTCAAGATTGACTCGGTAAAAGCTATGAGCCGAACCTTAACTAGCTCGTGCTTAACATAAAGCTCGGTTAACATTGGTACAAAAATTTGTACTGGTCACGCCAAAAATGTGTGACGATATGCATATAGTCACACACGTTTTTTTCGTTGTGTGTCACTAAAGGTCCCGCCACCGTAGGTGGCATATGGTCACATTGTTGAGTTCGTGGCATTTTTCATAGAAAAAGAGTGACCAAAACCCCGAATATGTGTGACAAATTAGGCACAAGTTTTGTTGGATTAGTCATTATCAGTGACCGTAAACACTTTATAGTCACACGAATGTTTTTTGAGAGTAACTATTGTTCGTCCTTTGGCCACATAAATATATAACATATGTGACATTTGAGATTATTTATTCTATTAAATGTGTATTTTGTGTGACTATTTCCTGTCCTGTGGCCACATGAATATATAATAAATGTGACGTTTGTGATGATTTAGTCACACAACGGGTGTTGTTTTTTTGGAGTTAGTCACATAAAATTTAAAACAAAGTGGCCAAAAGTTATAATAAGTGTGACTATATGCTGTTTAAAGTGAAGAAATGTGTATTTTGTGTGACTACTGATCATCCAATGGCCACATGAATATTATGTTTGTGTGGCCTTGTGTAATATTTAGTCACACAAAGCATGTTTGTTTTGGGTATTTAGTCACATACGATTAAGCAAACAGTGACCAAAAACGTTAATAAGTTTGACCATATGCCGTTAAAAGTGAAGAAATATGTATTTTGTGTGACTATTGATCATCCAATGGCCACATGAATTTTTATTTTTGTGTGGCCTTTAGTAATATTTAGTCACACAAAGCATATTTGTTTTGAGTATTTAGTCACATACGATTAAGCAAACAGTGGCCAAAAGCGTTAATGTGTGACTATATGATGTTTAAAGTAAAGAAATGTGTATTTTGTGTGACTATTGATCATCCAATGGCCACATGAATTTTATGTTTGTGTGGCCTTTTGTAATATTTAGTCACACAAAGCATGTTTGTTTTTTGTATTTAGTCACATACAATTAAGCAAACATTGACCAAAAGTGTTAATAAGTGTGACCATATGCTGTTTAAAGTGAAGAAATGTGTATTTTGTGTGACTATTGATCATCCAATTGCCACATGAAGTTTTTTTGTGTGGCCTTTTGTAATATTTAGTCACACAACGAATTAAGCGAACAATGACCAAAAGTGTTAATAAGTGTGGCTATATACATCTTTCAGTCACATTTAAAAAATCAATATACATCAAAACAAATTCAAATACAATAAAATTGGAATGTATATAATTGAACCAAATATAAAATTTGTATATAACTCTATACCCTAGGACCTCCTTTTATACACCAAGGAGTCCTAATCGGCTTACAATACTTTCCTAAGTATCTATAATCTTTTCCATAGACAACTAATACATATCATATAAGACTTCTACTAAGGCTGGGCTTAATAGGAGCAAGAGACTTGGTGGCAACAACCAGAACGAAATATTATTTAATCGTGGAAATGCCACATATCATATAAGCGGTACTAACTATATGAACCAACAGTACTAACTTATAACTAGCAGCTGTAACTAATACACTAGCAGTACTAACTTCAAGCAGTCTTAATCTCTGAGCAGTTTTAACTTTGTACTAGAAATACTAACTTTCACTGTCAGTAGTGACTTTTGTACTAATCTCATCATCTGGATATTCTCCCTCTCTGTTTTAATTAAAAAAAGACAAAAGTTAGAAGCACAGACAATATCTTTTCTTGCCATCGATGATTGTGTTTGGTTTGTATGTGTATGTGCATGTGCTTGCATTTAAGAGATAAGCAAAAAGTTACCAAGAGCCGACGGAAAAAGCGTTCTGATGTGTCATGTGCTTTCAAATACCTATTTTGCTGCAGTTGTAGAACAAAACGAGCAGACAGTTGATCGTTCACACCAGACAGTTCATATATCCGGTACCATTCAGCAAATAGCTGAGTAACCTGTTAACAACGGAAGTTGCATGCTTAGTTCTTTAGACAATCTATATACTCAATATTTTTGCCTTAACCAAATAAACACCTAATAGCAAACATGTACATTCACATTTAGAACAGAACTTCTCATCTTATTGTAGCTCTTCTTAACCCATTACCTGTTTGTCCTGTTAGGGATAAAAACATACCCTGAACCGGCCAGTTCATAGCTGAAACATTCTATGTCTAATGATATGCATGCTGATAGACCTCTAGTGATGATGAAATACCTGCAAATCCACTGCCAAACTCAAAGCCCTTGGTTGCAGGTATTGATAAAGCTGTCTTAGCCAATTCAGCTTCAAGTTTGTCAAAAACTGGTGAACCAAGTCCCTGCCATGTAGATTTTGAAGTACCAATAATAAGTGAGCAAGTGCACACAGCCGTATATAGACACTTAGTAAAAGAGAATTAGTGCTTACTCGGGGAGGTTTCGCACAATACATGTAACAACACCGCCAACAGAATCACCTCTCACTCGGACAGCATCAATAGCAACAATCATCTTCCTTGCATATTCGGGATCTGGGCACCTACATATGTTGCTCTCTAACAATTGTAACTTACTAGTTACTACATATATCTGACAAAACTCCATAGTCCTCTACTCCTTCTTAACTGCATGTTTGTACTAACTTCATGTTCAAGACCTGAAATACAATTGAATTACAACCTTAAAGTAAATTTGCTATTTTGGGCTTAAGGTATTGCAAATGACAAAACAGCATCTGAGTAGTTACAAAACATAAATCTCAATACTGTGTTGGTACTAACTTAAGAAAAGTTGATACTTAAAATGTCACTAGGCAAGCCTCCTATATCCATAGAAGATACATGACACCAATATCACCATTATGAGTTTTCAATCAATCATTATAGTTACAACTCATAAATTGTATCCATATCTTTGTACACAATGAGCATCACGACAGATCAATTAATGTGTATAGGGGGTTAATTGCATAAAATAATAACCAACTTTGTTTGCACCTAAATAAAACCCTTAAAAATAATTTGACAGTAAAAGTCAACATGGTCAGAGGTAGTGACTCGTCATAGCCTGTATGAATTACCTTAAAATGAAAGTTTTGAGGGCATCTTAGGTGCCAAGAAAGTTGGTTACATGAATAATATCTGCTTCCATTTATATATGTTTGGGATCACATAAACCCTAAGTTAGAAATTACAAAGTAAAAAAGAAAAAAAATAGAAAAATCACTAAATCACTAAGTTAACGCACGAACACTTCAGATTGATTCTCTAACTGAAGATACAATACAATAGAGTACCTGATTCATGGATAAATGAACTTGACGAGAGGGGGTGTGAGATAGATTAAGAAAATTAGTTAGGGAGAAGATATTATGAAGATGATGTGAGATCTGAGAAAAAAGATATAAGATGGGTGGAGGGGCAATTTGATTTTGGGAAAAAATTTAGGCGGGGTTTGCAAAACGTTTGTGAAAAGTTTGAGTGGGAAATTTTATTTTGGGAAAAAGTAAGTTTTTTACATATAAATTTAAGGGATAAATACTAAATATTACTATAAATTTAGGCGGGGTTGCGAAACGTTTGTGAAAAGTTGAGTGGGAAATTTTATTTTGGGAAAAAGTAAGTTTTTTACATATAAATTTAAGGGATAAATAGTATTATAAATTTAGGCATTTTATTGTTGAGTTTAAAATATATTTGAATCTAATTGAATACAATATATTGCAACCATTTTAGTTGAGTTGGGTGTTCATCTAAGCTAGACTTCCATAATCCAATCCATTCCATACATGACAAAATATCAAAATACATTCCATACATGACAAAATATAAACTTAAAAACACGATTAGTATAAACTTAAAAACACGATTAGATAATCCATTCCATACACAACAATATCAAAATACAATATATAATCCTTTACAAAATCCATTCCATACATGAAAATATCAAAATACAAACTAAACATTTAAGACCTCCTAACCCTTTTTTGAGCCTGAATAGCCTTAATCTTCTCAATATGGGCTTTCTTCTCTTCGATTCCTTCATGGGTCAGCAGGAGGAGTTGAGCCATCAAATCAAGCCTTCGATGGTCCCTGACCTGAGATTCAACAAGGCAATCCTCTCCAGCCTTGGCAACCTCATTATCAGGACCAAAAGAAAAAGCCTCATCGATGGTATCATTACGCTTATCAAGCTTGGCCCTCAGTTGGGTACTATCATCCCCCATTCTTATGAGAAAGCCCTCATCCTCAGTTATATCTTGAGACTGCAGAAAAGTGAAGACATGAGACAACTCATCTGAGCCACAAGCTTTTCTTAGTTCTTTGATGTTTGGTGTGTCAGCCATTGATAGTTGTTGAAAATGTATCAAGGTTTAAGTTTGTAGTTGTTTTAGATGTGGAAAACTTTTTTCTGTTACTACTTAACTAATGTAAGTTTTATAGCATGAAATCTTTGTGTTGGAACTTACCCATGCTTTTTATTTTATTTGCTATGGTGGTGTTGTCGTCATATGTTGCTTGTTTGCTCTGCTCATGTGTTGGTTTGTTTCAATCCCTTCCTTTTATCCAAATAGTGTACCTGTTAGAATAAGGTGAGTGTTAATGGTAAATTATGGCATTGCTTAAAAAAAAGCAAAAGATGTTGCTGCTTGTAAATTTTACCTTAACTGGAGTAACATCAAGCAATGAGAGCCTTGGGATTAGATATATCTGGTGGCCACCAGCCTTGTTCCTATGATAAAAATGTTTTGGTTAATTCAAGTATCAATTATCACAAAGTTTTGAACATAAATAAAAAGAGAATGTCAACTTGACCTTCCTCCTTGATTCACACGCGTTTATCATGCTTGACAATAACCTGGTATAACAATGTGGCCAGCAGAGATCACGTGTTTAGCTGCAATCAGGCAATGTTAAATGAATGGATGTCAGACAGCCGTGTTGACATAAATAATGCGTAAAAACGTTATTTATATTTTTCGATATCTCTACGTTTTGACGATCACAAAATGTAAAATCATTAAACGTAAGATTACTACGTAAACAAGTATTAAGCTAGTTTATATCACTACATCCAACTTAATCACTTAAGGTATGAATAAACAAGTGCTTAATACATCTCATGATCAAAGGGGTATTTAATTAATTACTACAAAGTTTATTTAATTATATAAACATATTATGTATTTTTGAAAAACACTTTTGGTAATAAAGAAAAATGTTTTAATCATACTAAATATATGAATTCAAATTTTTAACCAAAATCAGTTAGTTTTTCACCAAATAAACTTTCCCCACAAAAAGACAAACTTTCTGGCCGTTACAGTTGGGCGGCCCCCTTAATTATAAGGGGCGCCCCCCTTAATTTTAAGGGGGCCGGCCACAATTAAGGGGACCGGCACGCTCCTTTATCAGATTTTGTCAGAATTTTTCCCCTATAAATACCACCTTAAATCTGGTATTTTTTCTCACCTCTTGCACGAAAATTTTCAGATCTAAATGTCTCTAAACATCTCCCAAAACCCTTTGATCATTAGATTACTAATCCTTGTTTCAAGTGATTCAATCCCTCATCATCCATCTTCATCCAAAGTGCAAGAGAAGAATACTCCTTCAACCTCAAGTTTAAGAAGTATTGTATATAGATTGTGTATA
>LBNU01037107.1:19113-37385 GCA_014162995.1 Artemisia annua | reverse complement strand
TTGATACAAAAGTTGGGCGTTCCTTATTTGGGTTCCTGTTCTCGTACCAATCAGATCTTAATGCTTGAGACCTGTGCACTAAGAAAGCAAACAAACACCGTTAGGCTTATCGTGGGATTGTCTCTCACGATTATCCTCCAGCGTGAGAGTAAGTAATCGGTTTTAGGGTTGTATTGAAGAGTTAGGGTTGTAAGTCGTACCTTGAACGAGAGTTATGATATTCTTTATATAGGCACGAAATCCTTATTGGATACGTGCTCCTTACTCTTCGATATATATATCCGGTTGTGTTTGATATATATCCCTTAAATAAGAGATATCCATATCAAAACCATAAATAACTTTGGGTTTGGGCTTTCGTGAGCCCAAACCGTTAGTATGGTAGCCCAATCATTGTTATGATAGCCCACTCGTGATGGGCTTGGGCATTAGTAATGTTCATTAATCGAGTTCGTGACCCGAATATGGACTATACGTCATCAAAAAGGAAATGTAAGTGAAGGATATATACCTGTTAAGAAAGATCCAATCGAAAGACAGGGATGAGATACGATTGAGAACTATTTCCTTCCAGTTTCCATGTTTACACTTGAGATGTGTGATTAGAGAGAGAGAATGTTGAAATACTTGCACAATGTTTTCTTTTTAATTACTCGAGTTACGCTATACCTTCGGTGCGACTACTCAACTTTTGATTAATTTATGTATATTTATGACCATGTTACAACTTACGACCACAAACTGCATTAAAAAGAGGACTTAATTTGGACACTATACAGCAAATTCTCTATAAATTTATGATGTTGGGCTGAGATATTTTATTAATTTAGTGAAATATTATTATATCTATAAATTAATAATTTACTAATTTAAAAAAGTTTTAGGTATATGGCCTTTAAGTTTTCGAGTCAAATATTTTAGTTACAATGTATACTAGTTAGAGATGAAAAATAAATTTGAAAAACAAGTTTCAATTAACATTTTATGAAGTTTCTAAGGTCCAATATATTAGTTACAATGTATACTACTTATGGCTTTTATGTTTCCAGGTCCAACATACCAGTTATAATGAGTAAGTAAAAAGTTAGTTTCGCTGGGATAAGTTCCAGTTACGTATAGCCTTAATTGAATTAATTGAATTTATAAAAGTTCCAATTAGGTATGACTTTTATATATATGTGGAAATTTTTAGTAGCTAGTATTAATTTATAGTTTAATTTGGACCAATATATATACACCGGGGTTTCAAAAAAATTATTATCTCATTATTTTATCGATTGAGGTTCAAATTTGTACTGATTTCAAGTTTTTATTTTATTTTATTTTATTTATTTATTTATTTTACCTGGGTTTCCGACTCGACATTGCGAGTGTTGATCCCAGTTGAGCACTTGATCTAGTTTGTTATCTTAGATAAATCTAAAACAACAAGTATAGAAGCTGACTTGATTTGCAATATACTTAAACACTACGCGGAATATAATGTTTAACTAAAGAAGAACAATGAAAACAAACAGTAGAATTCTCACTAAAAACTTCAATATATTAATATACGAATACTCAAAAGTATTAGGGTTTACAACCTTGAAGTGATTCGACTCTAACTTTGATACGTATTGAACTCTAACCCTAGGAACCTCTTTTATAGACTAAGGAGTCCTGCACGGTTTACAATAGCTTTCTACACAAGATAATATCTTTTCTATAATTACAAAACGCGTATACAATATTATCAATTAAGCAGTAGAATAAATACATAAGCAGCAGAATGTTTAACTCTTCAGCAGCAGAATCCATCAGCAGTAGAATGATAACACTAGTAGTAGTATTATCTGGCCTAGCAGCAATATGACACTTAGAAAAATTCTAAGCAGCTGAATCTCAAAACCCAACAATCCTCCCCTAAACTTGATATTTTCTTCCCAAATCATCAAGTTTCTTCTAGGCATAAATAAACACCAGGAGGATGCTTCCAAACATTCTACTTCTTCTTTCTTAAGCTTGGATCAAGTATCTTTTCATACTTCCTCAGCAACTTGTAAGCTTGATGATCAGATAGAAAATGTTTCTGCAATTTTAATATATCATTCTGCACCATTTGAGTAAGTATTTCCCTATTTTCATTCAAACCAGGATAATCTTTCTCTACCAGTAAAAACACAGTAACACCTCCAGCTGATAACTCATGTACACCACAAGATTGAAATAAGTACCATCTATTTACCTTGCTGTTTCTCATTTCCATCCATTAACGATCAGTAATTTGAGATTCAAACATTATTCTCAAATTATGATAAACTATCTTTTCATAATCATCTTCTGGTGGTATAGCTCCAAATTTCTCTTTGTATAGCCTCCAGATATCAACCATATCATCTCTATCCATGAAGAAAAGCATTTGTGAGAAACTAACAAACCCATAGTACAATCCATTAGTTCTCTTAAATTCCAAATATCCTTCACTTCCATCTCTAACTCTGAATGTGTATGAGATGATTAGATGCTTAGTTGCTAGAGGAATTGCATTTGTGATTGGTGGTTCTTTATGTTTAGACAACACTGTGAGAGCCATCAACCTTTCTTGTTCAACTTGTGTAATTTCCTCTTCAACTTCTTCTTCATTCTCTTCCTTAGATCCTTCTGGACTGTTTGGAATATTAACCTTCCTCTTTTTCCTAGCAAATGTCTTTCTCCTAATCCCTATTCTTTTACTACCATGACTAGGAGAAGATACATTCTCTGCTTTACTTTCATTCTCATTCACCTGCTCTGCTAACTTAAGCTCTTCAACCTTCTCATCCTCTAACACTTGCTCTGCCTCTTTTACTTTCTCAAAACCCCTTCTTTTCTTATTCATCTCAGCAATGTATTCTTCATCTTCTTTTGACCCAATAGCAATAAACCTATCAGTTTCTTTCTTAGCTTGTTGATACATTTTGAAGATATCAGAATTAGAAAAGCCTTTGAGTTGAACAAGTTTCCATCCCTTCATATTTTTCAAATATTGCTCATACTCTTTTCTTTGTTGAAGAGGTGTTGGACCCCTGAGAATCTTCCTTTTCTTTCTTGCAGCAGCAGCTTCTTTTTGTTTCTTAGCAGTGAACTCTTTTAACCAAGTCTTTATATCAAATTGAGGCACTTCTTTTTGTTTCTTAACAAGTTTTGAGAGTCCAACCTCATAATTCATCCTAATCTTTTCTGTCTCCGATTCCTCATAGTCTCTTCTGCCCATCTCCTCTTTTTCAGCTAGAAGTCTTTCCTTTTCAAGAAGTTGTTGCTCAGCTTGATATTCTTCTTCTTGAAATTTCTTAGCAGCATCTTCATCATATTCCATCTGTTTTTCTTTAGGCCAGAAATGAAATGGTACATGAGTTAATAGTTTTTCATCATCTGAGTCTAACTCAGGTTCTGGATCAATCATTTTTCCCTTGCCCTTATCAGATGTTGCAGCAATTGGAATAGACTTCTTCTTTGGAAATACTGTCTCTCTGATTGTCACTCCTTTGGTAGGTTGTTTTGACACTTGTGATGATTTTGGGAGTTGTTTTGGTTGAGATGTTGGTGGTGGTGTTGGTTGTGGTTGAGGTGATGGTTGTTGTTTAGGTTGTGCTGCTGATGCTTTCTTGCTTAGCATCATCATTGCCTCTGCCATTGAGACATCATCATCCAAAAGCTCTGAACCAGCAGCAGCTTTGTCATTTGTACCAGCAGCAGAACCCTGTGCAGCAGCAGAATTGTCTTTTTCACCAGCAGCAGGATCATTTGCACTAGCAGCAGGATGAACTTCTTGAGCAGTAGAATCCTTAGCAACTTCAGCAATAGAATCACCCAAGCTCCTTAATGCCCCACTCATTAACTCAGCAGCCTTCACAAGTTGTTCAGGTTCCAAAGTTTTGAGTTTATCCACAACCAGCTCTTGAGTCTCAATAACCTGCTCCAATACTACCTCATGACCATCCCTATCTGCAACCACATATTTATCAACATTTTCACTACTACCCAACTCCATATCCTCCCCTGAACCTATACCAGTCTCCAAACCTACACCAGCACTTTCATCCAAAATTTTATCCTCCCCTGAATTCACTGTTTCTTTCCTCCCCTGTTTGGAAGCATCCTCTCCCAAACTAGTAGTATCTTCAGAAGAACTAACAACATGTGCTGTGCCCACCTTCTTGAGCCTTTTAAACTGAGAAGCCCTTGATCTCTTTTTACCCTTCATACTCTTCAACTATTTTTTCAATGAAGTGATTTCTTTGGCTTGAGCAGCTGAGAGTGTCTGAAGATCAAGAACCTTAGATTCCAGAGATGTGCACTTGGCCTCCAGAGTGGTACATTTTTCCATCAATATCTGAATTTGTTCCATACTATCTTCACCACTTCGACCTGTATTACCTGGTCCGAGAGGTGGATCACTGGAAATGTCATTGTGTACATTAGTGTCATCCATCAATTCATTTGATTCAAAACTACCCTCATCACTTCGGGATGTGTGACCTTACCTGAGATGTGAATCTTTGGGTGAATGCAACTCAGTATCAAACCTGGTTTGATCATCTGAGCCCCCCATTGAAGCCATTTGGCTGGGGTTACCTTCACCTGTTTCAGATTCATTAGAATCTTCAACATTATATGTTGCCTTGGATTGGGTCTTATTTATGTTACCACTGCCCTGCTCTGCTTCTAAGCTAGTAGCAGTAGTGGTAGCCCTCACCAACATGTCCTCTCCATCTCCTAGGACAGCCTCATCTTCATCATCCATCCTAACACTAGCCTGAGGTAGCTCAGTGTTCTTAGTGTTTTTCCTACGTTTATAGATCTTTTTGGGTTGTGTGGATGTACAAGCAAAGTTGGGTGTGTGATGGGAATCAATGGGAGTGCCTGACTCTTCACCCTGAGTTTGTTGCACCAGTTGCACCATATATGGTAAAAGAGGTGTAATTGTGCCTGAAAAACCTTTACCATCTTTTTGTAAATAGGAAATAGTTTTGGCACAAGTTTGGGTGCCTTATATACTCCTCTGTGAGTTCTTGTTTTTGTAATTTAGTTTTCCACAAAGAGTTGTATAAATCTAGGATAAAGCAAATATTTTCCTGAGTCTTTGATACTCTTGACCATACCTTCTAAACTCTTGTTTGAAAAATTAAATGGGTCTCCTTTGCTCAGGCATATCATAGCAGATGCTATGATAGTACTGAACTCATGCCACCCAGATGTTTTAGGAATTAAACAATATAAAAGAGTATGCACTAAAAACTTCCAATGAGAATAGAGAAGCCCTTTTTGAAACTTTAAACCATCATTTTGCTTCTCATATCCCATGTCTTTCAAACCTTCACAAATAGCAGAGTTAACAAGACACTTAGTCTCTGTATCATCACCAAAGAGAAGAGTTTCTATTATAGAAGATTCAGTGACAAGCACATGTTGACCATCTACCTTGGCCTTAATTTGTTTTTTCCCATTAATAATTTTGACTTTTGCAGTAAGCCAACACTGTTTAATGTAAGGAATAGATATAGTAGGGTTCACAGTTAATGCATAGCTAATAGAAGTAGCATTGATGAAATGAACCATTGATGAGGCGAAAAGTGTTACGCTTTTAGGGGGTCATTTAAGCCCTAAATCGTGATTTTATGATCAAATATTACCTTAAATCGTTCCTTTTGTCATTTTAGGTACTTTTGGGAGGAATTCTGGAAAACATTGCATTTTGGACGTTTTTGGAGCATAAAAGTGAAGAAAACGACAAAGTCTCAAAAGCATGCTGGAAATCCTACCTGACGGCGTCAGGAGCTATAAGCTGACGCCGTCACTTGAAGACAAAGTAATTGGATTCAGACTTTACCAGACGCCCAAGTGAAGAATTCAAGACTTAACACCTGACGGCGTCAGGTGTTAAGAAGTCTAGGCCGTCATGTGTAATGCTAAAAAGAGACGGCCCAGGAGGATTTACAAGGTGACGGCGTCAGAAGTAGATCTAGGTGATCTAAAAACCCTAAATGCGGCGAGTTGACGGCGTCAGAGTCTAAAAGCTGACGCCGTCAGAGTGTAAAATCTATATATATTTTAGGATTTTCTTTCATCAAAAGTGTGTAACTTTGGAGAGAGTTTTGGTGTAACCCTAGTACGAACTTCCTGCACTTTTTAAGGGTTTCAAACCCTTGAATCTTCCATGTTTCATTGAAGATAAGTAATCATTCAATCATTCAATATGTCTATGTGTTGTTTGATTTTATCTTATGCTTGTCTTTTATTTAACATGCTAGGCTAGGTTTGTTTGTGTTTGCTTAGATCTAATGAAACCTAGTTATTGATTGTTGATTGATTGTTTATTGTTAGTTGTTGTTGGGTGAATGTTTATCGATGTTAGGCTTAAGAAAACTGGCTAAAATCCTTTGGTAACCTGCTTGATGTCTTAAGAAACATGAATCGGATGGCACTACGATTATTATGGTTGTATTTAATGCATAAGTGACTACTAAGGAGGCCATCATTAGGATACTAAACGTGTCGCCATAGGAAGATCGTGCACGGCCCTACAAATGGTATTAAGGAATACAACCCGTCACCCACGCAACTACAATAAGCTTATCAATCAACAAAACTAGGGAGTAATGAAGTCTAAGTAAACACGCTTTTCTCTTCATAAGTTTCACAACCATTTTATTTTCTTGTTATTTTATTTTATTTGCATTTGTAGTTTATTTGGGTTAGTTGACTAGCAACTAATTCCGCCCACTTCTTCCAAAACTAAGATTTTTACTTGCTTTCCATTAAATATAAAAATACAAAAAGAATCATCCCTCACCTCTAGGCCTAATTAGACTACTTTAAATCCTAACGAATACTATTACCTGGGGAGAACGATCAATCCCCCGGTGCTTGCCACTTCAATATACTACATCGGTTAGGTACACTGCCTGGTGGGGATTGCAAGCTTCTCAAGATCCCTTGAGAGGTAAAACATTTTGCGTAGACCGCAATCCACGCATCAAGTTTTTGGCGCCGCTGCCGGGGAATAGTTATTGCTTAGGTTGAATTTTATTTTTATTTAGGTCTACTCACTAGATTCCTTTCTAGTGAGATTTTTATCTTATTTTTATAGGTTTTCTTTAGTCTATCTTTTTTCTTCGTTTCTTTTTTCGTAACCATTACCATCCGTCATCATGGAAGGTGGTAATATCCTTGATCCCAACAACCAACCACAAGAAAACCCACCACAACCAAACCAACCTCCTAGAGCCCGCACTTTAGGAGAGTACTCCCGTCCAAGCCACCAAGGCTATCAAAACGCCATTGAGCTTCCCAAAGAAGCCAATGTAACCCACCTGCGACCCGACACCATTCGGTTGGTGCAAAACGGATCTGCATTCTATGGACATATGTCCGAAGACCCAATTCAACACCTTAGGGACTTTCTTAAAATCGGAGATTCCATTGACCTTAACGGTGCCACTAGAGATACTACCTGTTGGGAATTATTTGTAACATACTTAAAAGTCTGAATAGCTTAGTTAAGTCGGGTAGATAGTTAAGTCTGCCAGTACTAAGTTAAGTTTGGTAAATGATANGACCCAATTCAACACCTTAGGGACTTTCTTAAAATCGGAGATTCCATTGACCTTAACGGTGCCACTAGAGATACTACCTGTTGGGAATTATTTGTAACATACTTAAAAGTCTGAATAGCTTAGTTAAGTCGGGTAGATAGTTAAGTCTGCCAGTACTAAGTTAAGTTTGGTAAATGATAGTTAAGTCTGTTTATGTTAGTTCAGTTAAGTCTGTTTGCTGAGCAAGTTAGATATCTTAGGAGATATAATAGGAATGGATATGCACACGGTTAGATATCTTAGGAGAAGATATGCATGCATCCTTTCACACGTTTGTAGAATTAGGGTTTCCTTATAGTATAAAAGGAACCCTACGGCATAGAGTTTCATGCCAAGTTTTCTAAAAAGTCAATAGAATATAAAGTTAGTAATTCTCTGTGTTGTTCTTACTGCTTGTGTTAATATTCCGCGTTAACATCAAGTATACATTGTTTAGAGTTTCTCAAATAGATAGTTTGGATTTATCCAAGGTATCTATTGACTTACAAAGGCTGCTTAGATCTAAATCTTTGGACCTACAAGTGGTATCAGAGCTTTGCTGAGGGACTCTGAGTAAGAAGAAACACAGATCAACACACCAAAACCACTTAAACACTCACCAATAATTCCAAAAGGATGTCTAAACCTGTTGATGAATTCTCTAGCCGTCACAGTGATTCTGATGCTGATGAATCAAACCATGAAGATGCTGTCTCTAACAATGAGAAGCCAAAGCAGCAACAGCAGCTTGTGCCTGTGGCCAATATCAAACTTCCAATTCTTAAGAAGGAAGAGTATGATATATGGGCAATGGAGATGGAACATTATCTGGAATATATAGATAATGATGTGGGGAAAGTTATACAGAATGGTAACTCAAAGAAAAGGATCTCTGTAAGCAAGGATGGTACTGCTAAAGTGCTTCCACCAGTCACTGTTGCAGAGATACATGTTGTAGAGAAAGAAAGGAAAGCTAGGACCATTCTTCTGATGGCCATTCCAAAAGAATACCTAAGAAGGTTCCATGGGATGGATGATGCAAAAGAGATCTTGGAAGCAATTCGAATCAGATTTGGAGGGAATGCCAATTCCATGAAGATGCAGAAGGCTATACTTAAACAGCAATTTGAGGCATTCACAGTGAGCAGTTATGAAGGGCTTGAAAAGGGTTATGAAAGGTTCCAACACCTACTTTCTCAACTAGAAGCTCATGGTTCCCCTGTATCTACTGAAGATGCAAACCATAAGTTTCTTAGGTCTATGCCTCAAGAATGGACAAATGTGACCATGAACATGAAGCTAAAAGAAGGTGTTGATGATTGGTCAATTGATGATTTGTTCAACAATCTTAGGGTTTTAGAACAAGACATCAAAGGAAGCTCAAAATCATCATCCAGTGCAGCCAATGTTGCCTTTGTTGGACAAGGCAAGACCAGTACTAACAGAGTTAGTTCTGGCAGTTTTAATCCTGGCAGTTATGCTTCTTCTTCTAACAACATAAAGGAAAGAGATAACCCTGCTGGCTTTGCTGATGAAGTTCTCTACTCTCTTTTTGCAAAGAGATCTGATGAAAGAGATCTCATACATGATGATCTTGATGAGATTGATGATGTTGATATTGAAGAAATGGATATCAACTGGCAACTGGCCATGATTGCACTCAGGATGAAAGGATTCTTCAAGAAAACTGGAAGAAACATTAAATACAATGGAAATAAGCCAGTTGGTTATGATAAGTCAAAACTTGCATGTTGGAAGTGCAACAACAATGGTCACTTTGCTAGAGAATGCACAGCAAAAGTGAAATCTGAAGAGAAGAAGAAGAGGATGTATCCAGAAGAGGTGCACAAGAAGGAGACAAGTCAGGTTGGTCTGCTGACAATGGATGATGGCATTATCAACTAGGTGGAGCACACAGAAGAGGAGGAACCTACCAACCATGCTCTAATGGCCATAAGCTCTAACTCTGAGGTATCTCTATGTTCTAAACTGTGTATTGATTCATACAATAGTGTTAAAGCTATGTGTGATGAACAAACAAATCAAATAGAAGAACAGGAGATTAAAATACTTGCATATTAAAATGGTGTTAAAACTTTAGAAGCTCAGGTTAATAAACTTCAAACACAACTATCCAATTTAAACCAAAAACTTACTTTTCAGGCTAATGAGATATATGCTAAAGATGAAAAACTGAAAAAAATATAGGAGAATTGGTGAAAAAGCTCTTAAAGATAAAGAAGAATTGCAGCAAATAGTAGACAAATGGAAAAATTCTTCTAAAAATTTGTCAAAATTAATAAATAGTGGTATGAGCTTAACATGTAAAATTGGTATAGGATATGAGATAAAATCAGATAGTGAGGTTTTAAGCTATGAAGAAGAAATGGATAGAAGCATGTTTACTGCTTCAGATTCTGACTTGGCTGATTCTATTGTATATAGTAGATTCTTAAAAACTGATAACTACAAAGGAGTTCCACCTCCTTTAAGTGGAGACTATACTCCTCTACTTGAAAAAGAGTTTGATGAATCACTATATGTGTATGGTAAAAAAGGACCTCAAGTGCCTGAAACAAAGGTCTCAGAAGATAAAACTAGTGAATACTCTACCTGTCAGTCTAATAACAGTGAAGAGTCACTTGAAAACACCTCTGAGTCCTCTAAATCAGAACCTGAAAGTGTGTCAACTGAAGTGTCAAGGTCTAATTCTGTTAAAAGTGATAAACCTGTTGTGTCTGAACCCAAACAAAAACCTGTTGAACCTAGTTGTGAAACTCACTTAAAATCTCCTAGGCAACAAGTGAATAAACCAGAGACACCAAAAAGGGAAAAGAATGATAAATGGAATAGAGTGTTAGGAGGAGGTTATGTGTATACTCAGAAAAGATGTTTTGTGTGTAATAGCATTAGTCATTTGATAAAAGATTGTGACTTTCATGAAAAAAGAATGGCTAAAGAAACTGAGTTGAGAAAACAAAGGATGGTAAATACTGGTAATGTTGTGGCTAAACCTATATGGAATAATGTGAATAGAATTAATCATGCTAATCAGTTTTTCCCTAGACAAGTTCTACTCAATACTGGCAACACAAATGTTAATTCTGCTCGTTTAAGAGTTAATACTGGTCATTCCAAAGTTAATTCTGGTAGACCAAATGTTAATACAGGTAGAAACCATGTTAAAACTGTTGGGCAAAAGGTTAATACTGTTTATCCCAAGGGTAACACTGGATATTATAGACCAAGACAACCAGTTAAACCACAAGTGAATCAAGCTAACCATAGAAATCAATTTGCAAAATCTTCTTCACCTGTGAGAAGACCTATTTCACAGGTGAACAATTTTAACCAAAGGAAAAATTTCTCCAAATCAATATCACCTGTGAGAAGACCTATTGAACATAATACAGCTAAGATCTCAAACTCTTATGCTGTAAAGGGTAAAAGGGGGTCTCCTACTAGAGACTTAGACTGTTGGAAATGGGACCCATTAAAGAATGAGCTTACCTATAAGTCCCAATGAAGTATCAGTGGATCTTGTTCTTACAAGACTTATAAGTATGTAGATCCACAAAATGGACCCAAGCTTGCACAGGACTGAGTCATTTAGAGAAACTAATCTCTTATTTATGTGCAAGATCATTCACTACAGAAACTAAGCTATAAGGATTTATTTGATAGTGGATGCTCAGAGCACAAGCTGGGTTTTAAGGAACCCATAGATAGATTTGAAGGGAAGATGTACATCAATCTATTTCCAGCAAGGATTGAAGACTGGAACATCAGCAGGGATAAAGGTGGAAAAGTCTGGAAGATAACTAGAGCTGATGGCACATCTGAGTGCTACAAGAACATGGAAACATTGGAAAAGTCTTGTGACAGAGAGGACTTAGATACTCTATGGAAGCTGGTTCAACTAGATTTCAAAAATGGAGGGAAGGCTGATGTGAAGGCACAGGAGCTATATGTGGATCTTCACAGAATGTTTGCACCAAGCTCTGCAGATGTGCACTGGAGCTTTCCAAGCCAAGATAAAACTCTCCTGTGGCAGTTATACACTAAAAGTGGAGTTCATCATCTCTCAACCAAAGGAGAGGTTGATATCTTCATGCTTACTGATGTGGTGTATCCTCTAAGCACTGAATTGTTTTATGGAATGATGTCCTCAAAGCTTAAATATGAAGAACAAACTGATGCAGTTGATAACCTTCTTCTCAGCATAGGAGGTCAACTATTAAGTAAAATCTGGGATGAGCTTGATCATGATTCCAAAGCAAAGAAAAGGAAGAGAGATTAAGTTTTGAAAGCCATCATTTCTTCTCAAGGTTATTGCATCATTTTAAGAGACTTGCATTGTGCTTGAATAAGTCATTAGGACATGTGTGTTTTCAGAAAAGTTGATTCATGTTTTGCAACAATCAAAGTTTTTCTTGTGTTTTGGATTAAGTACTTTATACACATTTTCATGCTTAACAAAGGTCTTTTGGTTTCTTAAATTTACATGGCACCAAGCTACATTTAAGGGGAGGTTAAATGTATAATTTGAAACTAAAAGTCGTGCTTGCTGATAATCTGAATTAATGTGCATAATAAGTCAGGTGTTTAAGTTGGTTGCATATATATGTCTTCTCTTGTTTTTTTTGGACTAATTTTTCCAGGGAAACATATGGATTGAAGACATACAGAGGCTATGTTAAGATTTTAAAACACTTTTGCGTCAATATTGATCATCAGTTAAGTTTGGCGATTAAGTCTTGTTGACCAAAATTAAGTCTGGCAATGTACTTTTTATGACCGTTAGTACTGGTCATCGACCCAATGATTTTCACTGTTTAAATAGTACCATTACAGTTTTACAATATTCTAGGAGTATATAAATATAATATTTGATTTTATCTTCAATCTCTATCTTTTATTTTCTCTCCAAAAATATTGTAACAAACAAATCACCTATTTTCGGCAAGAAAATCGCATACTCTGTTTTCATCTTTGCTATTTAAACCGCAAATCAACATCTTTTCAAAGTACCTTTCAATATTCAAAGCGAGAACAATATTGTAAGAATGAAATACTGTAACAAGCACAATCAAGTAGGGTTCTTGAAGAAACCAGTGTGCAGTGATGATTTCCATGAAATCGTGGATTTTATGCAGGGTTCCTACATCAGGTATGCTTTAACATGTCACCCTATCATCTACGATTCCCTAGTCAAACAGTTTTGGCAGACTGCCACTGCCGAAACTCTTGCTGATGGGACTCAAGAGTTACGGGCAACCATAGATAATACTGAATACTCTGTTACTGAGGCTTCCATCAGAAGTAGCCTTCAATTAAATGATGCCTCAGGTATTACTATGTTGTCAAATAAAAGTTTTTTCAAGGGTATAAAGAAAATGGGATATCTTCCTGATGGTACTCTTACGTTTTGGAAAAGTCAATTCACTCCTAATTGGAGGTGCTTAATTCACCATTTGCTTCAATGTATAAGTTCTAAGAGTGGTGGATGGGATCAATTTGGTAGCAGTCTTGCTTCTGCATTGATTTGTCTCTCCACAAATAAAACCTATGATTTTTCAAAAATGATCTTTGAAGCAATGGTACCACATTCCAAAAGTACCACAAAGTTTTTGATGTATCCACGGTTTTTGCAAATGGTGTTAGATGTTGAAACAGTTACTAAAACTCAGTATATGGTCATTCCATTTAAAAAGAAGCTGTTTGCAAACATGAAAAGGAGTTTTAAAGGGAAATTGAAACCCTTGCTCCTTGCTATGCTGCCTGGTGGTACTAACAATGCAGGTACATCCTCATCATCATCTGCAAGTGATAACTCATCTCAACCAATGGATGCCCCTGATGTACCTATTCCTGAACCTGGTTCCTCCAGCTCCCCTGGTACCTTGCCACCTTCTCCTACACCACCACAACTATCTCCACAAACCTACACCCAAACCTCAATTCATGAGGAGGAACAATCCTCTACAAACAAGGCAACTCTCACTGAACTTGAAAACAAGATAGAGGTACTGGAAAATGAGTTGAAGGAGACCAAGCAACCCATGGGTGCTACTATTGAAAAATTGGTCAAACGGGTACAAAAGATGGAAGATGTAATGAAAGCTTCTGGAATGATATTCAGTGATACAGAGGATGATATAGTTGAAAATTCTTCCAAACAGAGGAGGAATTTGGATGACCAAGAACTTCAGACTCCTACAAATCTTCAGACTCCTATAAAGGACAATCTTCCTCAAAATTCAGAAGTTAGTCCTGAAGGAATGGAAGCAGCTGATATCTTAATCAACAATCTTAGCCAAAGCCAGCAAAAGAAGTTGTTGAAAAAGAAAGTGGTGACAGAAGAGGTTGAAGTGATTAAGNGTAATGAAAGCTTCTGGAATGATATTCAGTGATACAGAGGATGATATAGTTGAAAATTCTTCCAAACAGAGGAGGAATTTGGATGACCAAGAACTTCAGACTCCTACAAATCTTCAGACTCCTATAAAGGACAATCTTCCTCAAAATTCAGAAGTTAGTCCTGAAGGAATGGAAGCAGCTGATATCTTAATCAACAATCTTAGCCAAAGCCAGCAAAAGAAGTTGTTGAAAAAGAAAGTGGTGACAGAAGAGGTTGAAGTGATTAAGACTGTTGATGATCTGATTAAGTCTGCTGCAGAGGTTAGTCTGCTGCAAAAGATAAGTCGGCTACAAAGGTTAAGTCTGGGGCTACCACTAGAAGTAAAGGAAAGCAAATCATGGTGGAAGAAGCTCCTCAGCCAAAGAAAACAAAGAGACAAGAAAGAGAAGAAGCTGCAAGCTTAGCTGAAATTGAAAGAATCCAAGCACTAGAGAGAGCTGAGCAAGCAAGATTGGAAGCATTACATGCCAAAGATGCAGAATTGGCTAGAGAACTTGAAAAAGAGCTAAACACCAAAAAGGAACACAAGACTAAAGGTGTTTCAGATTTTTCTTATGAGCCAAGTCCAAAAGAAATCCAACATATGATTGATACAGATCCAGAAGTCAAAAGAAAGGCCATTGAACTTCTTGCAGATCGGAGCTTGACTGAAGAACAAAGAAATATACAGTTGTGTGACTTTATTGAAATGAAAAATAAACAAGCTTTAGATGCTGTGATAGACTCATTAAGAGATTCTAAAAAGAAGAAGAAAAAGATGTAAAAAAATGAAGTTTTGTATGGAATGAAGAAATATCTGTGCAATCAATGTGGATGGAAGATGTCTCAATTTGTAGGCATGTCTACTACACTTGTTATAGAAGAACCATATATTTTCTTCCAATGAACTCAGAAAAGGAGGCACAGTACTATGGACTCAAAAGGCATGACAAAACACTTCAAAAGGAGGACCCTAAAAAGAAAAAGACTGAAGAACCTCCTAAAGTTGCTACCTCTGAGAAAATTACTAATGATGCAGAGTCTACAGAGGATCTCTCTGTGAAGAAGGAGGAAGAAGTAAAAGAGCCAGTTTTAAGAAGAACCAGGAGAAAGACCATTGGAAAAAAGGGATCAAAGAAAGCTGAAGAAGATGTGCAAGAAACTTCATCTGATTCTCAAACCACTGAAACCTTGACACAAAGTTTGAGAACACCTGCCAAAGTTGTAAACTGGCAGATCATCAAACAAGGGAACAACAGAGCAGCATATAAAATCATAAGGGAAGATTACACTGAAAATCTTTACTTGAACTTTCCAGCTATGCTGCATCATTTGACAAGAGATGATCTCAAGGAGTTATACAGGCTTATGGTGTCAAAATATGGGGATGCTACACCTAAGGATGACTTTGAAAAGGTTCTTTGGGGAGATTTATAAATTATGTTTGATCCTCCAAGCAAGACTAATGATATCTGGAAGGTAACTCATGAACAAGAAGTGAGATACTGGAGATATTTCTCTAGTTGTGAAGTTCATTGTCTAACATTGAAGACTGCACACATCTACATGCTTGCAGAGGTAGAATACCCAATCCCTCCTAGAGTTTGTAAGGTTATGCTAGAAAAGAAATTGCTAGGAGATAAGGATGATGAGAAAAAAGGCCAGCTTTTGAAATTCATAGAAAGACAGTCCAAGCAGGAAACTGTTTGGGGTGTTTGAAAGAATTTTCAAAAGTTTGGAAAAATGGACTTGAGATAGGTTTATGTGGAAAACTAGAAGGGGGGTTGAATAGTTTTACGTCCTTTTTAATTTACAAAACTTTGGTTATCAAAAACTTCGATTCTAGCTTTATTTGATCTCAACTTACTTGCACAATTATAAACAACTATATCTACTAGAGTATATAATAACAAGTATATAAATAAGTAAGTAAAGAGATAAGGTTAGAAAGATAGCACCGTGAGACAAAGGATTTATAGTGGTTCGGCTACGAATCTCCTCTTCGTCCTACTCCACTCCCCGAGCACCTAGCACGAACTCGGGAGTTTTCTTCACTATGTCAACAAGCCCCTTATGGCGGATGTAAAACCTTACACAACTTTGCTAAACCAATTTACGACATCTTAGCTGAAATGGGGGTTTCTAATTCTAGCTAGAACTCAATCCTCACTACCCTAACAACTTAGCACGACTTTCTACACAACTTATACACTCCACATACTCTCTTCACGACTTCACACTCTTCCTACTGTAGTCCTACTTCATTCTTCTTTAATCACTACTTCTAGATTGCACAAACTAACCACCTACATCTAATCTAGATACAAGCACACCACACATTCACAATCTATACGAATAACGAGAAAACTAACTAATCTAGCATTCGTGCTCTTTATCAAACTTGAATGTTGAAGGAGTATTCTCTTCTCTTGCACTTTCTGATGCGGATGGATGAGGAGGGATATAGGTACCTTGCTTGAAATTGGAGTTCAATCCCTCTCCATCATCACCCATCCCAGTGCAAGAGAACGAATAATCCTTCAAACATCAAGTTTCAAGACAGTATGAGAGGTAGTAGTATATTGTGTAGTATATTTGTAGAAGGTGTGGTGTGCTTGTAATTAGATAGATCTAGGTGTGTTGTTTGAATAGAAGGTTGTATAAAGAGAAGAAGTATGAAGTAGTGAAGAGGTGTGAAGTAGGTGAAGAAGTATGTAGAGGATTAACAAAAGTAGTGTGTACGACAGTCGTGCTAAGAGATGATGTAGTGGTGTGAGATTAGGTTTCTAGCTAGAATTCGTAGAACCCGACAATTGTAGCTTAGTGTTTCGCTAAATGTCAGGTGTAAGCAAAAAGTTGTGTTAAGGTTTTCTCCGCCATAAGGGGAGCTTGTTGACATTACGTGACGAAAAAACCCCTCCCCGCCACGCGCCCGGCCCCGCGCCGAGCAACCAGGCCCCCGCCCAATCCCGCAGTCTAGTCTCGGGGAGTGGAGTAGGACGATAGAGTAGATTCCGTAGCCGACACTATAAAATCCTCTTGTCTCACGTGCTATACTTTCTTTAACTTATCTCTTTACTTACTTATCTTATATACCTTGGTTATTATATACTCTAGTCAGATAGTACCCAAACGTCCATCGCTGCTACTAGATCTGTGCAAGTAAACTCATGCACACCTCCCACACAACGCTAGGGAGACGGAACGCGTCTTTTTGACTAACCAACAGTCCTTCTCTGTACACCATTAAAGAACGACGGAAACATATCAACGACCCCCTCGCTAAGGTTCCACATACAAACTACTCCTCCCCAGCTGTCCATTTTTTCCACAACTCTTTGAAAAATTCTTTCCAAACACCCAAACAGTTTCCTGCTTGGACTGTCTTTCTATGATTTCAAAAGCCTGGCCTTATTTTCTCATCATCCTTCTATCTCCTAGCAATTTCTTTTCGTAGCATAAAACTGTACAAACTCTAGGAGGGATTTGGGTATTCTACCTCTGCAAGCTGTAGATTCGTCCGTGGCAGTCTTCAATCTGCTCAGACAATCATTCACACTAGCAGAAATCTCCCAGTATCCTCACTCTCTCGCTTCAATCAGTTACCTTCCAGACTAATCTCCTATCTCTGCTTGGCAGGACTCAAACGATACATCCTCCCGCCAAACAGAACCTTTCTCAAGAATCACCTTAGAGCTGTAGCATCCCCATATTTTGACACCATAAGCTGTATACACTCCTTTGAGATCATCTCTTGTCAAATTGTGCACATAAGCTGGAAGTTCAAGTAAGATTTTCAGTGTAATCTTCCCTTTATGATTTTATATGCTGCTCTGTTGTTCCCCTTGTTTGATGGATCTGGCCAGTTCACAACTTGGCAGGCTGTATCTCAAACTTTGCCCCTGCTCAGTTTCAGTGGTTTGAGAATCAGATGAAGTTTCTTGCAATCTTCTTCAGCTTTCTTTGATCCTTTTCCAACATGGTCTTTCTCCTGGTTCTTCTTAAAACTGGCTCTTTTACTTCTTCCTCCTTCTTCACAGAGAGTCCTCTGTATGACTTGCATCATTTAGTAAACCTTCTTCTCAGAGGTAGCAACTTATAGGCAGGTTCTTCAGTCTATTCTCTTTTAGGCTCACTTCCGTTGAAGTCGTCGTTATCTGATCATGCCTCTTGAGTCCATCACACACGTACCTGTGCTCTCCTTTTCTGCGTCTCATTGCCGAAAATATATGGGTTCTTCTAATACAAGCTGTAGTACGCACTGCCTACACGCACTGAGG
>LBNU01037106.1:0-10701 GCA_014162995.1 Artemisia annua | reverse complement strand
TTCATTGTGTTTTCTAAGTTGCCTTGTCGACACAATGGCTTTATCTTCTACTCCTTCTCTTTTATCAACAATCACATCTTGATCACTAGTTTGGCTTTTAAAGACTTCATCTTCAAGATCTAGTACATTGGTTTCTTCATTGGAGATGTCTTTAATAAAATCAAGAAACTCTTCATATGTGTCAAGATCTTCAATTAACTTTTCAAAAGATAATTGTCCCAATCTTCTAGTTTCTTCAACCTCCGCCTCTTCGAGTAACCAATTCTTGGATAGAGTATGGACAAATTTATCAATATGATTTTTGCTATTATAGCTTGGATCTAGCAAGATTAAGCTTGAAGTAATAGCATTGAATCTCTTTAAACCACTATCAATAGTTTCATCATTTGAGATAGAAAAAAGACTGAATGTTTCATCCTGCATTTCAACATAATTATTTATCAGCAAGAGATTTAGTTTAAAGGTAGCCATACGGGCTATGTAGTAGGAACGGTTTGATTCGAATTTTTTTTAACTCAAATGATATTTTTGTTTTCAGATTATTAGTGTCAAAAGATTCATTATGATTTACGCATTAAGCAACTGCTAACCCGTGTCTTTTTAAAGCTTGTTCATCAGTAAGAAACATAATCCAAATTGACCCATTTAATTCATGGGTCAGAATTGGCAACATATATATGTAAAGTGAGTTGACTGAAATGTGAAAATGTGGTTACCTGTAGCACACAGATTGGTCGTCGACGATCTTAGTTAGGAGGGAACCAACAAAAGAATCACCCGCACCTGTTGTGTCAACTGCTTTCATTGGGAATGCACCTACCGTTCCAGTAAAATCATGCAATCCTAATGATTTACAATAAAAACATATAATACTATCACTAATTATAGATACTAAAGGACCATGACGAGTGTAGGCCTTTTACCATTGAATGTTTCACTTTCGGAGTAAGTTCTTGGAATTATAGGGGATGCAGAGATACCATAGGTGACAATTTGACCCAGTTACTTTCTGAATGGGTCCATTTTGGTTATGTTTTTTTTATCTCTGACGGGTCAAATGGACCAAATAAGGAAATACCGGTTAAAAACGGGTCGGTTTGTGTTATCTTCTCCTAAAATCGCTTTATTATATTACAATTATGAATATACTTTCTGTAATCATATTCAACATGCTATTTATTTACAAATAGTGTATAAAGGTTGGACGAAAAGTGTTTCAACCATTGAAATCCTCTGTGTATTATAAAGAAAAAGTTGTGATTTAGTGGTGGATGTAGCAAAGCAATACGAAAGAGTAAAAACAACTATGATATCAATGGCATTTGCCTTTTTGCTCGACTATCCTTTTCATACCAATAATAAAGCGATGAGCATATTTTCCACATTCACGCCATGGTATCAATGTCATTTCCCTTTAACTCAATTATCCTTTTAACATCTTAACTGTTTACTTGCTTAAGAGCACATTCAAATCAAAATTAACTAATAATGCGCCTATGAGATCCCATGAAATTAATTAATGCACTTTTGGATGACTGTCGATATCTCTTATTCATGCTATTATACTCAGTACAACTATAGAAGCAACTTTAGGTAAAGCTTGGACTAATGAAAGCTTGGACTAATGACCTGTAACACACCCATCCACCGTATCTGGTTGACATCAACACCATAAGTAAGATCGTCGCGTCCATGAAAGTATCCACCTATAGGGACATACAAGCAATGAAGTTGGGCCACAAAATTGTATATAACTAGATAGTAGATATTAAGTAGAGTATGAGGACCTTTCAAAAGTTTATCATTAACCATGATTAAAACTACAGTAATTAGTAAGAAACTCAAAATACTAAAGGGTGTGTTTGGGATTGCTTATTAAATATTCCGTAAGTTCTATACGTTTTGTATTTAAACCAACTCTTGTTCCCACACGTCAAGAATATGCCTATAGACTAGAGTTATAAACAAATGCTTTGGACCAACACTGCTAAGCAGTCTATTTTCTTTATAGCCTAGTTTGTCAAAAACTTGTATGCAAACAGTTATCTCCTTTCAGGGGTGGGTCTAAAGTCTAAACTTTGGAACAAGTACAAAAGGCAAAAAGAACTGCTCAAACAAGTGAATATAGACAATGCCAGTTATGCAATTCATTCGTATGGGTAAAAAAAGTTAAAATAAAACATGACCAAACAGGCAGCCTTTGCACCTAAGCTAGAAAGCTGTCAAAAGTATTTTAGACCTATGTGGTGAAGATGAAGTTTCTGAATCAACGATTTGTGCTAGGTATAAAGTTGCAGAATGTTCACCTACTTCCTCCTTTCTCAGGTATCTATTTCCTATTTTATTGTTATTGGTTCTTGATAACAGCTAAACATAAAGAAGTAAGCTAAAAGGTCATGCTATTGAAATTCCTACAGATATTCGAGTGAAAGCTTTTGTGTTTGTTTTAAAGGTTTAATCATATAAAACAAGAACATTACAAACAGTCAATCAAATATGGCATACCTGAGCCATTGATCGAGGACCATAAATAGAACTAGAGCCTTTGCTGTCAAGCACAGTGAAGTAAACTTCATCTCTTGAAAGCATGAGATGCGCACAGTAGCTCTCAACAGGTTCCGCACTGCCAAATATCATCTGTAAGAATGTAAAAAGGGAATGGAGAGACAATGAAACATCAAATATCACATTCAAAGACACATACCTCTGCCAATTCTCCGGCTGTTACTGACTTGTTCCCTTCAAGAAGCTCAAGCCAAGCAAACTCAAGGAGTGAGGGATCCTGCAATAAATTACGTAAGTATATCTGCAAGTCATACGAGCATACATCTTACTTATTACTCAGTATATATTTAAGTCAAGGAGAACCAACCAAGTTATCCTGAGCTCTCTGACTGAAGTCTGATATTTCTGCGGCGTTGAAATTATCAACCCCTGGTACTATATATGCGATTTGTTGTGGTTTAATGGAAGTTGTAACACCATTCTGCATGTTTTAAAACCATATAATAATTAAAACCTTCCTAATACGATTAAAAGAAAGAACAAACAGGTCCCAACAACTAGTAACCCATGCAAATGTAATAGAAATTGCTAGTAACCCATCGGGCTTCTGAGCTACAGCAAGCAGTATTCTTTCGGCATCCTGTTTAAATTCCAGCAGCAGCCCTTTCTGCAGCACTTGTTTCCGCAATTTATCATCGAGTAAGACTGATCTGAAAATCAAAATTGATGAATTAAATTACACGATAGATCAACATGATCAAAGTAAATTCAGTAATGTGAGGGTATCTGATAACTTATTTAAAGCCTCTAAAATATCAATACTTTATTTCAAGCCATCAAATACCTACACATACAAAATAATCTAAAGAGAAAAAGTAAATCAATATACAAAGACAACCATTTATCTTATTAAAAACCAGCAAACTACTGGTCACTCCTATATTTTGAACATTAAGGATTAAAGTCTACCAAACGAATAACAGTAATGAAAATAACATATTCAAATATCATAGTATGTGAAATAAAAAAAATAAAATTAGATACACTAATAACTAAAATAAAAAAATACAAGAGATGGTGTCTGTATGTATGCTTCTGCTGATTGAAGTTGTGATAATCAGATGAACAGTTGGCTTAAGTGCTTGACATATTCTAATTATTTATGAATTTTCATTTATAATTCACCCCTAAATAATCAGATAATAACTGGAGTGAGTTTTACCTCGGCTTTGAACTATCCAAAACTATATATCGACTCTTGAAAAATCACGACTTGCATGTGACTTGAAAACCGAATTATCAGATAATCACTTATAAAACAGAATGCCAAACACCCCCTAAACAGTTCGAAAGATGTACTTGTGTCATTGTGTGTCATCTTTGCTGGTATTAAATTTACATTAGAAATAATACAAGACCACAAACATATGTCAGTCTCACAATAATATAAAATATGAAAGAAAAGCTAAATGCATAAGGTAAATGGGTAAATGGAATATAAGGTTATCTGGGGACGGTGAATATGGACCTCTAACTAACTAAATGCATAAGCTGATAATACAAACGAGGTGGGAAACCTGCGCGTTGCCGTGGGGTGTTTGTATTTGTATGTTTGCAAACTCTAAACAGGAACAAAAAATAATGCAACTAATGTATCCAAACCAACAATGATTTCATCCAACAATTTAAACCTGAAATAGTTAGGAACTACATAGTGACTACATGGCAACCTTTGCAAAATATGATAGAAGTTTGCATACCACTTGCAAGTTTACAATGAAAAACTAGAACACATACTGGCAAAGAAAGTGTCTACATCTACTGCAGTAACATCAAAGAAAGGATCTTTTTACTCAGCTGTCGATGCAAGACCTTGAACTGACTCCACTTTGTCTTCGGGTAGAAATCCCCTCAATACACCATAAGCAAATCTGAAAATATTTATATGAGAATCGATAATGAAGAATGGAAAGTGACATGTTAGTATCATTGCATTGATGTCGTATCAATCTTTTTCTACTTCAGTAAGTTTCTTTTTTTAGATGGACCATATGCTCTGCAATGATTTTTTACAACATTAATGGAAACATATTATCTTGCTACTCGATAATAGAATCATTGCAGAACCTTCACCTAGCCTAGAATTGTCCGTGGCTTCGATATAACCGTGTTCAACCATTTTATGTTACCAGCAGCTTGGTTAGCTTATCCACTAAGCTTGATCTAAAGTAAGCATTCCCAACCCATTATGACCTGTTTGTGTTAATCTTAAAAATGGGTCAGTTTGGGTAATTGTAGGAGAGATAAGGTAAAAATGGGTCAGATAAAGAATGGGTCAGTTTGATGTTTTTTGCAGCCTTGCTGCTATTTTGCAGGCAAAAGATAAGCCGAAAAACAAACACCCCTTGATGGTATATTAAAATGCAGATATGTGCGGGAGAGAAAATGGGTGGTTTTTATTGTCTTTGTTTGCAGCCATTTATTCCGCATTGCTGCTATTTTTTTGATAGCCTGGTGAAAATTTGGAACAACAGAACATGTCCATTTAATACTCTGAGTAACATGTGACATGTCGCATATATGTTTTACACTTTTTATTCTTTTATGATCAGCTATCTCAATACATTATGATTTTCTTCATAAGTGAAGAAAATTCAACAAAAGCTTAAATCGCCTAATTTCATCAAAAATGCATCTGCTAATTGATTATCTTCACATGTGATGAAACTATAATTATACTTATTTACGCTTATAACCTCAACAATCCAATACATTCTGATTTTCTTCACAAGTGAAGAATATTCAACAAAAGCTTAAATTGCCTAATTTCATCAAAAATGCATCTGCTAATTGATTATCTTCACATGTGATGAAACTATAATTACACTTATTTACGCTTATAACCTCAACAATCCAATACATTTTGATTTTCTTCACAAGTGAAGAATATTCAACAAAAGCTTAAATTGCCTAATTTCATCAAAAATGCATCTGCTAATTGATTATCTTCACATGTGATGAAACTATAATTACACTTATTTACCCTTATAACCTCAACAATCCAATACCTTTTGATTGTCTTCACAAGTGAAGAAAATTCAATAAAAGCTTAAATCGCCTAATTTCATCAAAAATTCATCTGCTAGTTGATTATCTTCACATGTGATGAAACTATAATTACACTTATTTACGCTTATAACCTCAACAATCCAATACATTCTGATTTTCTTCACAAGCGAAGAAAATTTAATGAAAACTTAAATCGCCTAATTTCATCAAAAATTCATCTGCTAAGTGATTATCTTCACATGTGATGAACTATAACTACACTTATTTACGCTCATAACCTCAAAAATACAATACATTCTCATTTTCTTCACAAGCGAAGAAAATTCAACGAGCCTAATTGAAGATACTATAACTAGACTTATTTGCACTAAAATCGCCTAAATGATTAACTTCATATGTGAAAATAAATTCCACTGTCAATTATAAACAATTATTTATTAAAAATAATTAAATTATAATAAAATATGATTTTTACTTGATATCTCTGTGTTTTCCGGTGATGTTCCGGTGATTTCCGTCATATCATCTCCATCCGATTCAGAATCATATATATTCATATCTTCTTCAATTAGATTCCGTTGATTGAGTTGGTTGATCGGCAGTTTAATGGCGGTTTGACGATAGTTTAATGGCGGTTTTTGATGAAGGTGATGATTTGATCGGCGGTGGAAGATGAAGATGATCGATTCGGCGGTTAAGGGTTGTTTAAGGATCTGTTGATGTCAGATTGGCGGATTAACGACGGTTTAATGGTGGTATTTTTATCGGAGTTGGTTAGGTCTGAGAGAGAACGGTGTGTTTTTCACCTTCAATTTAATCAATGTGTGTGTTTTTGTTTATATATTAGATATTTTCTTGGTAATTACAATAATGCCTTTGATTAGTGTAATTTCTAGGCTAATCTTAGCCATTAGATCTAAAAAAGGAGGGACTAGATGGATGGCTAGGATCTCTTCTCGCGTTCTCACAAAAAAATGGATTTCTCACGAAGAATGGCCCCCTATGTATATATATATATATATATAATATATATATAATTATTATATATATATATATATATATATATGATATAAATATATATATATAGTGTATATATATATATATATATATATATATATATATGAGTATATATATATTATATAGTATGATATAGTATATATATATATATAGGGTAGGGATCCAATAAGAAGTAAATTAAAAATAAGGAAGTGGAAGAAGCAAGTTGCAAAAATCGCTTAGGCGGCCTTGTAATCGGCGATTAACAAGGACACGGCCTTCCACTTTGTTGATTTACAAGGTAATCGCCTGTAACTCGGCAATTTAACAAGGTAATCGGACCTTGTAATCCGTTATTACACGCTACAGGTGGTCTACCGCCTCACTACCGACTCGCGATTTTGCAACATTGGTTAAGAAGTGACCAAAACACGCATTGAGATGCAAACGACTTGCATTACGGATGCATTCTATTCGTATAGATGCAACATATTGAGTTGTCGAAAGTTAATTTTGATGTATAGGTGTGAAATCTGATTTCATGATTTCGGCACGTGTAGAGAACCAAAAAATAAGGAGAAATCATGAAATGTATCTACAGTATACGTATCTGCATCTTATTAAAAGCTAGAAAAACACACTATAGTCGATAATGCATCTAGAGTTACTAGGATGCATCTAATTTAGGTCGGTGATCTCGAATTTTTGTATATAGTTCTTCTTATCCTTCTTATTTTAATTAATCTTCTTATTTGATCCGTAACTCCTCTCTCAGTATATTATATATATATATTAAATAATTATGGGTGATATATTAGGTAGTGAAGGGTATATAGAGTAGGTGAGGTATAGTATATATAGTAGGGGTGAGCTAGGTATAGTGAGTGAGTGAGAGCGAGGGTATAAGGCATATAAAGAAGTACGAGTGAGTATGGTGAGGTTTTATATTAGGTAGTGTGAGGCTATAGGGGTGAGTTAGTATAGAGTGAGTGGTGAGTGAGCGTAGGTAGTGAGTAGTGATAGTATTACTTATGAGTGAGTATATAAGGTATATACGTATATTAAATATATACAGTATATATACTATATATATATATGTATATATATTTATGATATATATATATAGTATATATTAATATAATATACCATATAATATACAGTAGTATATATAGCTAATATTATATATATATATATAATTATATAGTATATATATGTATATATATATAGTATATACGTATAATATATATATACGTATAATATTCTATACGTATATTATTATATATAATATATATATACAACATATATGTATTATGTATATATATTATATATATATACATATATGATACATATATATATATATATTGTAATATATATATATTATATATATACATATATATACATATATATATAATATATATATATATATATATATATATATATATTAGTATTAGTTATACTATATATATATATATATATAGTAACCAATATACATATAAATATACATATAGTATGTATATTAGTATATATATAAATATATACGTAGTACTAGTATATATACGTATAGTATATATTATATATATAAGTTACATATATAGTAGTATATAAATATATATATATATTATATATATATATATATAATATATATATATATATATAGTATACATTAGTATATATAGATATATATATACATATATATACATATATATAGTATATATACATGTATTATATATAGTATATATATATATATATATATATATAGTATGATAGTATTATATTATATATACGTATATATATAACACGTAGTATATATTATTTTATATATATATATATAGTAGTATATATATAAACGTACTATATAATATATTACTATATATATATATTATAGTAGATATATATATGTATATATATATAGTAGTATATGATATAGTATACGGTTTTATATATATATATAGTATATATATATATATATAATACGTATTATATAGTATATATTATAGTATAATATATATACGTATATATATATATAGGTATATACGTATAGTATAATTATATGATAATAATTATATATATGTATATAGTGAGTAGGTATAGTTTATTAAGATATATACGTTATTATATGTATATATATGTAGTATAGTAGTATATATATATATAGGTATTATAGGTATATATAGATACATATAGTATATAGGATTTATATAATATATTATAGTATATATATATATATAGTAGTATATACATACAGTAAGTATTACACATATAGATAGTGAAGGTAATATATACACACACAACACACACACAACATAGGTAGTTATAGTATATATAGTATATGAGTATAGTATATATATATATATATAATGATGATATATGGTATATACGATATATATATAGGTATATCTATAATACATAGGAGAATATATTATATATATAACTATATATAATATATATACACCACAGTTTATAATATATATATACGTATACGTATATATATACGTATATATATATATACGTATATATTAGTATATGATATAATACGTGAAATATATATATACGTAGGTATATTAGTATATATATTATTATATATAGTGATTAGTAAGTATATATATATATATATATATATATATATATATATATATATATATAAGTTATATATTATATATATATATATATAATAGTATATATATATATATATCAGTGTTGCAAAAATCGGCCGAAGTCGATCCGATTAAACGGCGAATTAAATCGGTAATCGGCCAGGACCTTGGAGAGAATTTCCACGGAAATCGGAGCGATTATCGCCGAGTCAAGAAAAACGGCGATTAATCGTAAAAAATCGCATAATCGGCCCCCGGACCGCCTCAGACCGATTCACGATTTTGCAACATTGATCATATAGTGATAGTATATATATATATTTATTATTATATATAAGGGTAGGGTTATAATAAAAAGTCTCTTAAAATAAAAAGCTAGGAAGGCGAATTTTTGGTGCATCACAGTTATAAAAGTTACTTGCATCACATTTTTAAAGTCACTGCATCACAGTTATAAATTTTAGTGCATCACAGTTACTGCATCACAGCTATTAAAAATTTAATACGATCACAGTTAGTGCGTGCAGTTAATTAAGTTACTTGCATCACATTTTAATTCACTTTATCATAGTTATAAATTATTTCATCATAACTTTTTGATCTTTTTATTTAAGACCCTTTTTATTTAACCAACACTATGATGATATTATAATATAGTATATATAATTATATATAGTATATATATAATATATATATATAGTATATATATATATAGTATATATATATATATATAATATATATATATTTATAATATGTATATACTATATATATATATATACTTATATATATATCTTACGTATAGTATATATACTTATATATATACATATATATATATGATAATAAAGTATAGTATATATAAATAGTATAATAATTATAAGTAGTGGAGGTAGTATAGGTAGTAGTGAGTATTATAAAGTGAAGATAAGTAGTATATATATAGTGTAGGTAGGTGGTAGGTAGGTAGGGAGGTAGGTAGTATAGGTATATAGTAGAGGAGTGAGTAGTAGTAATATAGGTAGGTAGAGTGGAGGTATAATAGTATAGAGTATAGATAGTAGTAGGGTTAGGTATACGTAGTAGAATACGGAGTATAGTGAGGGTGGTGAGGAGTATCAGAGGTAGGTAGAGTAGTTAGGTAGGGGTGAGTAGTATAAGTATTAGTAGTAGGATCGAGATATATTATAGGTGGGCAGGGGTATTATGGATGTTAGTATAACGGTTAGTGTGTAAGTAATATATATATATGAGTATAGTAATGATAGAGTATATATGTAGGTTAGGTATAGTAGGGGGGTATAGGTGATAGTATATGGGTAGAATAGTAGCGAGGGTAGAAGGGGGTGGGGGGTGTTATATAGACGGTATAATGTATGGTATATATAGTAAGGGGGTATATAACGGTATTAGGGGGGTAGTGATATATGTATATATATATATGTATATATCGTAATAATATATATGTAGATATAGTATATATATAGGTTGATATAGCTATATATAAGAAGGATTATAATATAGGTATTATAATTCTCTTCGG
>LBNU01037103.1:91247-102319 GCA_014162995.1 Artemisia annua | reverse complement strand
AAAAGCCGCATTAGTCTTCTCACAAATGGAGTCAACACCACAACATTTTTAGGACATTTCTCAATAGTATGACCAAAACTCTTACATGAGCTACACCGAGGTGGTTTCCACTCATGTTCCACTCTATTTTTCTCTTTTGAAAAACCTGTCCTATTAAGTAAAGGAGTTGCAACGATCAAGCTATCGTTCAATTCATCATCCGCATGAATTTCAATTAATGCACGAGCAAAGCTGCTCCTACCCCATGAATCAACACACATTGTGCTAGTAATAGAGTCAAACATTTTAGGAATACCATGCTTGGTCACAATAAGGCTCAAACCATCCTCCAAAAACACAGCCAAAGGCATGTCGTGTAGTTTAACCCACACCGAGACATGAGTTAAGTCTTCCTTCAACAAATTAATATTCATAGTCGTCCATGGTTTAAGAATAATAGGTATATTTCGAATCATCCATGGACCATCCTTAAGAACATCCTCCAAACCCTATTTTGAGTCATATTTAATGAAAAAGAAACCTTAGTGTTCATCATCACCTTAGTAATCCCAAACTTCACCTAAATGTTTCTCACAAAATACTCAACAGCCGGGAAAGCAACCCGTTTACCAATGTAGTATCCGTAAAGTGTATTTTCAAATTTACAACTTACCTCTTCAACAACTTTAAAAGGGATTGCTAAATCAGTTCCTTCACATTTATTTTTAGCCACTGAAGATCAAAACTTACGTTTAGTTTTCCTCATTTCAGAATTGGTAGCACTCGCGTATGAAACTGGCTTCATAGGAGAGTCACTAATCAGGTTCACATTCATCTTAATATCGGTGGTTTCAAGACCTGTTAGATCAACCTCATTTGATGACACAGTAGACAAGTTAGGATCCATAGAAACAGCTTCGTACTAGAAACAATCTTCAGATGTAATAGTTTTCCATCATCGTCCATAAATACAAGTTTCCCATAGAGCATTTTCTTTCCAATGTCACGTATTTTAGTCGATAAAGAAGTAGGACTTATACTACCACCTGCTGAAGGTTGAAGTACATCAACAAATTCCATGGTCGAGTCAGAATTCACACAAGCAGTTATTGAATTCGCCTCGACGTTCAAAGCATCACTCACCGTCATCTTGTCCTTCTTACTATTACTCACTGTCATTTTATCAACCTTTTAACAACATTCGAAGCAGATTTCGTACCATCATAATTACCATTAGATCTTTTTCTTTCACACCTCCCCCATTCAGAAAACCCTTCTCCCTTCAACCTCAATAACCAAGATCAATTACAAACAGTTACATGCAATCCCAGCCACCAAGTGCGTAGTGCAAAACCACATGAACAAGCAACAAAACCCTAACAGATTAGAAAACTAAATAACCAGTTATCTCGATATTAGGGAAGTCAACAGGCAGTAAAACTCGAACATAAAACATAAAACAAGAATAAATCATCGATTAATGGAGACCGGTTCTTAAGTTTAAAACCTTATGTCGAGAACGAAACCCTAATAACAAACCTTAGACTCGACAAGATGAGAACAAGGATTATATTAGAATCAGTAAACGTTTAGAGATTAGAAGCCAAGAAATCGATCTAATTTTAGGGTTTGAATCGCTAAACTCATCGCTTGTTTGGAGAAAAAGTCAATGATTATATTGGATGATTTTCTGTAGACACGAACTGGCATTCACCAAAATCCAACCAACTAAACTCTATGATATCTTTGTTAGTGGATATCTATATTGCGTTTTGTCCATGTAAGTTTATGATAGGCTTGGTCGATTTAACATGTTTTACCATTATTAATATTATAGTCAAACTCATTATTTGGTTGTAGGCCGGAATTTTATTATTCTGTATTCTTAAGCATCACCAAGCGGAGGCATCTTATATAAAGGTCACTTGATGCATAATCCGATAATATTTCACATATATATTGTATTGCACAGTTTTGTGTGGTCTATCACAAAGGTTTAGTATTGGGTTCCTAGATAAGTGCCTAAAGGTGTATGAATCTCAAAACCTTGTAAGATTGCAAAAATGACAACTTACAAAGTACCAGCTACTAGCATATAAATGGCATATATTTGAGTGGCTACTTTGATACAGATGTTGATTGCGTACGTTCCTATTGTTGGTCCCAAATGAGAGTCGATATGAAATTGCAAGTATACTAAAATCTGAATAACTTTATTATCGGTTCTAAACTTGTAATCGTTACATGTACACGAGTACTTATACTAAACCAATGGTCACCATTCGAACCATGGTGTCTGTTCGAACGGTTGCATCCAAACGTTGCACCCTTTCACAAAATATAGAAATTTACTTTTTAACTAACTTAACTAACAAACGGTTATTAAGTTCTAAGTTGTCGACTTTGGTCCTTCATTTTTGTAAGAAGCAATAAACGAGATTATTTGTTTTCATTCTCCTCCTTAATCTTGATTGTTGCTTCGACCTAAGTTTTGAACTCCGAGCATTTGTCGCATTGTTACAAACTTCAGTCTTGGTAAGGCTTTCGTTAAGATGTCCGCCCTTTGTAGTTCTCCACTAACGTGTTCCACATTGATATGATAGCGAATGTCTATGTGCTTGCTCCTTCCGTGAAATACTGGGTTCTTTACGAGTTGTATAGCTGATATGTTGTCAACTCTAAGCGTTATCCTCTTTTCTTGCCATCCAGTCAATTTTCTAAGTAGTCGTTTTAACCACAAAGCTTGACATGCTGCTCCAGTAGCTACCATGAATTCTGATTCACATGATGATAGTGCCATTGTAGGTTGCTTCTGAGTACTCCAGGTAATAGCTGACTCTCCAAAGTAAAATACGATTCCAGTAGTTCCTTTTCCCTGATCGGTGTTGATTCCATAACTACTATCGCTGTAACCTGTAATCTTGCAGCCGTCTTCTTTCTTGTATATTATGCCATGCTCCTTTGTTCCTTTGATATAGCGGATTACTTGTTTCACTGCCTTCAGGTGATGATCCTTCGGGTCTTGCATAAATCTGCTGAGTAGTCCGACTGAGTAACTAAGATCTGGTCTTGTATGCAGTAAGTACCTTAAACTTCCAATTAAACTTCGGTAGTAAGTTGCGTCAACTGATTCTCCATCTTCCGCCTTGACCAACTTAGTGCCGGGATCCATAGGTATCTTCGTATCATTACTGTCTGCCATACTTGTCTCCTTCAAGATCTTATTAATGTATCCTGTTTGCTTGATTGTAATCTCTCCTCCTGTCTGTGTAACTTCTATCCCAAGGTAATAAGCTAGTAACCCTAAGTCACTCATTTCAAATTTATCCTTCATTTGGGATTTGAACAAGTCGATTTCCTTCTTTGGAGTTCCCGTGATTATCAAATCATCTACATATACTCCAACTATCAGTGTAGAAGTCTTGCTTCTCTTCGTATAAACTGCTTGTTCGAGATTACACTTCTTAAAGTCCAATGACTTCAAGGTTTGATCAAGCTTCACGTTCCAAGCTCTTGGTGCTTGTCTTAAGCCATACAAAGCTTTAGTTAGCTTGTATACTTTTCCTAAGTTTCCTTCTTGTATGAAACCTTCAGGTTGTGTAACGTAGACTTCTTCCTTCAATTCTCCATGTAAAAATGCTGATTTTACATCTAAGTGGTGTACTTGCCAACCATGATAAGCTGCTAGTGCCAATATTAGACGAACTGTCTCTATCCTAGCAACTGATGCAAACACTTCATCGAAGTCTATTCCTTGTTCTTGTACATAACTTTTGAAACTAGTCTTGCCTTATACTTTATGATCTTTCCTTTAGCATCTCTCTTGGTTTTATAAACCCATTTGAGTTCTATTGCCTTCTGATTTGTTGGCAATGTAGTAAGGGTCCATGTATTATTCTTGTTGATTGAATCCAATTCAATCTCCATGGCCTCAATCCATTTCTTATCCTTTGATGCTTCCTTATAATTTCGAGGTTCTTCTTCTGTGAAGAATAAGCTAGGTGCTTCTACATGTTGTGCAGTTTCATAAATTTCTGCTAAATCTTTTAGACCTCGTACTGGACTGTGATCATATATCTGACCTGAGCTTCCTAATGAGCTACTTGTAGGTTCTTCTTCCTCTTCTGAGTTAGGGTCATAATTGTATGTCGGTGGTGTGACTGGTGAATCTGGATCTGATGTTGGATCCGATAATGGATACAAATCGTCATTGTTTTCTATGTTGACGGGTATAAGGTTTTCGTTGTCAACTTCACTTTCCACAAAACTAGCCCAAAATGTGTCTTGTGTACTTGTATCCTCTTCACTTTTATCCCTCCCACGGCTTCATTTCCATAAACTTTACGTCCCTACTCACATGTTTCTTCTTTCTCACTGGATCATATAGCCTACATGCTTTTGATCCTTCCTCTACTCCTAAATAAACCATCGGTATGCTTCTGTCATCTAACTTCTTCAGGTGAGGTATCGTTATCTTAGCATAAGCTGTGCATCCGAATATTCTTAGGTATTCCAGATTTGGTTTCCTTTTGTAGAGGGCTTCATATGGTGTCTTATCTTCCAGGGCTTTCGTAGGTACCTTGTTGAGTATGTAAATGGCATGTTTGACTGCTTCCGCCCAAAAAGTTAAGGGTAACTTCATCGCTTTCATCATACTCCTAGTTGTTGATAACACTATCCTATTTCTTCTCTCCACTACTCCATTTTGTTGTGGTGAGTATGGTGCTGTCAACTGTCTTGCTATACCATGTTCCTTACAGTAATTGGTGAACTCATTTGATGTAAATTCACCACCTCTATCTGTTCTTAGCATTTTTAACTTCAACTTCAACTCCATTTCAATCTTCTGTCTAAATTCCTTAAATGTGCTAAATGCCTGATCTTTCGAAGTTAGAAAGTAGGCCCACATGAAACATGTGCAATCATCTATCAATAAGAAGATGATCTTCTTTCCAGAGTGTGTGGCTGGACTTATGGGACCACAAAGATCTCCATATACTAAGTCCAATGGGTTCTTTGATCTGAATTTAGCTTTGTGTGGAAATGGTGTTCTAATGTGTTTTCCTAACAAACATGCATCACAGATTTGTCCTGCATGAGTTATCCTTGGTATTCCATTTACTAGACCTTTCCTTGTCATCTTGTCTAACGCGTCAAAGTTCAGATGACCTAATCTAGCATGCCATAACCATGCTTGGTTATCTACGTTTGCTAAGAGACATATAGGTGCCTCTATCTGTAGTCTAATACTGTAAAGTCGATTCTTTGATCTTTCTACCTTCATCAACAATTTCTTACTTTTGTCATACAAAGTCAATAAGTTTCCATCCATGATGATCTTGCAACCTATCTCGGTAAGTTGTCCTAGACTTAGTATGTTGCTCTTGAGGTTTGGAATGTAGTAAACGTCTGACACAATCTTTTGCTCCTTGTTTCTACATCCTAATAGTATTGAACCTCTGCCCTTTATCTCCACATACGATCCATCTCCAAAACGAACGCGTCCAGTGATGCTTTCGTCAATATCCTTAAAATGACTCTTGGTTCCCGTCATATGGTTACTTGCACCATTATCTAAATACCATATGCTAGCATCTGTTGTAGCATACTTTCCGGGTTGTATTTGTCCTTCGTTCAACAAAACTTCTTCGTGTTCAGTTTCGTGCCTAGTCATTAATAGTGATGGTTCATCGTCTTCTAAGATAAGGTTTGATTGTTCCTGGTTTGTTGATGGTTTTCTGCAGTCTTTCTTAATATGTCCTAGTTTCCCGCAATTGAAACATTTTGCTTTCCTTATATCCCACTCACGTCTACCTTTATTAGACTTATCTTTGTGAGTTGAATTTTCTCCATTCGAGTTATCCTTATACTTGTTGTTTTGCCAGTTCCCTCGTGAGTAGTTTGATCTACCCTTATGCTTGGAAAAACGTTTTCCATTCTTTGAGTGTTCGCCTTGTGCGAATAGCAAATTATCCTGGCTTTCTACTTGACCTCCCTTTCGGAGTTTTATTCTTTCCTCGAATGCCTTAAGTTTTCCAGTGATCTCATCTAAGGTAATACTGTCAAGATCACTTGTTTGTTCTATGGATGCTACTATCTGAATGAATCTATCTGGTGTGGAGTCTAATAGTTTTCTAACTAAAAGTGATTCATCCATGGTCTTTCCTAATTCTTTTGCCTTCGTGGCATAACCATTTAGTTTGTTCGTAAATGCATCCACCGTTTCATCTTCCTTCATCTGAAGGGCATTAAATCCAATCATCAATGATTGTAACCGTGCTTGTTGCACTTTCTCTTCTCCAACGTGTCTCCTTTTCAACGATTCCCATAATTCCTTAGCCGTTTTACAACTTGCTACTTGTAAAATCACATCTTCGGTCAACGCTTGATATAACAAGGCAATAGTTGCCTTATCTTTCTTATCATCTAATTGTGCGTTTTCCTTAGGCTCTATTGTCTCCCATAAACCATGTGCTTCTAATATAACCTTAATTTGAATAGCCCAAACCGTATAGTTTGTGGTTTTAAGTTTAGGGCATTGGTATTGTGCAATAGGTGTTACGGGTTTCACTACGGTGTTGTTAGCGTCATCACCGGCCATCTTAAAGGAATTTATAATCTTCACCTTCTTACTTGTGTGAAAATTCTAATCTAGTGGTATCACTTAATCTCTACGGGAATAAAAGTAAGTTATCCGGGAATCCTAATATAACGGGATCAAATATAGTTCTCGGGATTTCCTAAACAAGTATCTATACTATGTAAATGAAATGAAAAAATCCAAAAAGTTTGAATTTTTGTTGTGACCTCGTTGTTGTGTTTACAACACACGCGTATTCCCCTTTGTCGATACTAGAGTTTGTACCAACTATCGCCTTTCTTTCCCTTGTTCACCAAAACTAATTCGCGTACACCCTTGATGTCTTGTCGAATTGTTTTCCAAAATACCACTTCTTCACCACGTTGTTCCTTTCTTTCCTTTGTGTCGACTTAGAACCAACCGTGCCCTAGACCTCTTGTTTTTGTCTCGGCTTCCCTCCAAAGTGTCCAAACACTTTCGGTAATACAACAAGTTTGTTGTATGTTGTTTTCCTTTTCGGTTCCAAGTTCTTAATCCACAAAGTGACTAAAAATACGCCTCGGTATTTTCTAAACAAACGGTTCGTTTGTTTCTTTTCTTATACTAATTCGATAGTATGTCTTTCTAAACAAGTTAACGAAAAAATTTTCGCCTTGTTGTCTCCGTTGCTTGTTAATTCTCAAACGCGTTCCACAATACTTCCTTTCTTTCTTTGTTTCTGTTCCACACCGTAGTCACACAGCAATCAAATACCCTCGGTATTTCTTTCACAAGCAATTGATCAGATCGCCTTTTGTTGCTGTCATCCTTGTATTGCTAGCGTGCGCCAAACAATTTCAAAAAATTGTTTTCTGTTTTCCTGCTTTGCTTTTCTTCTCGGTACCGTGCAAATCCAAGCAACTTTCTTTTCTATCCAAACGTGTTGCGTTTTAACTTTAAGTGCAACCGTGGGTCTTCTTTCTTGACGTCCTTTTCCTTCCAAATTGCCACGCTAAATACGTTGGCAAATGGGTCTTTATTTCCTTCCAATTTGTTGCGGTATAATAGTGCAACAAAGGGTCTCCTTGGTTTGTTGTCGTGTGGTTCCAAACACCAACAAAGTTTCTGAAGAAAAAAAAACTCTTGTGTTCTTCTTTGTTCTTCCTGTTTCATACAGCAACACACAACACAACCAAACTTTGGTCACCACTTCGTTTGGTGCCCCTTCTCTTTTGCAATTTCCCACAAGTATTGGACGTTGTATTAGAATCAGTAAACGTTTAGAGATTAGAAGCCAAGAAATCGATCTAATTTTAGGGTTTGAATCGCTAAACTCATCGCTTGTTGGGAGAAAAAGTCAATGATTATATTGGATGATTTTCTGTAGACACGAACTGGCATTCACCAAAATCCAACCAACTAAACTCTATGATATCTTTGTTAGTGGATATCTATATTGCGTTTTGTCCATGTAAGTTTATGATAGGCTTGGTCGATTTAACATGTTTTACCATTATTAATATTATAGTCAAACTCATTATTTGGTTGTAGGAATTTTATTATTCTGTATAGTAAAGCATCACCAAGCGGAGGCATCTTATATAAAGGTCACTTGATGCATAATCCGATAATATTTCACATATATATTGTATTGCACAGTTTTGTGTGGTCTATCACAAAGGTTTATTATTGGGTTCGTAGATAAGTGCCTAAAGGTGTATGAATCTCAAAACGTTGTAAGATTGCAAAAATGACAACTTACAAAGTACCAGCTACTAGCATATAAATGGCATATATTTGAGAGGCTACTTTGATACAGATGTTGATTGCGTACGTTCCTATGACACTAATGCAGTAGCTGAGGTATCCGATTATGATGTTGTTGTGACATATAATCTAATTGGTCAAGAAAAGCAACAATATGAACTACCTGAATTCATTAGTGATAAATGTTTGGAGGAACATAATGATAACCGCATATTATGTCTCATACTCTAAAAATGAATCCTAACGGAGGAGAGTTTTAACAAAATGAAGCTAATCATGGTCAAAAAAGTATTTGTTATTTTGAATCATTAGTCAACAATTGCAATATTAAGATTGAGAAACGCAAAACGTTCAATCACGAAGTTAAGGCCACAAATGAGAAATTGACAACTGAGCTTGAGAGTTACAAGGAAAGAATAAAAAGTTTTGCAATCAATACACAACGTGAGTCGGAACTTGAAATTGGTTATAGAAATTCTATTTTATAAGAAAAACAATTGATTAAAAACTTGATGCACTTGAGATAAGTTCTAACCGAACAATCAAGTTTTTAAATGAAGAAATTTATGATCTCAAAAACCAACTTTCAAAACAAACATTAGCATGCACCAATCTCGAAAAAGAATGGGTCAAGTTGAAAAAAGATTTTGCAAAACGAGAAAATAAACTTAGATGAAATCATAGTCTAAGGATAAAATCAAAGAATAGATTCTCACGATCCACATGCTTACTCCTAAGCCAGACTAGTTTTATCATAGTGCATACAAAATGACTCTTGGTTACGAAAACCCTCGCAATCTTAAGAAAGCCCGAGAAAAACAAAATAGTTTGTATAATGTGAATATTCTTATTCGTTCATGATCCTCCAAATGTTCATTACTCTGAGGAAACATCGGAACTTGCTGTTGAGAGTCAATTAAAAATGAAAGAAAACGATTCAGAAATAAAACCCGTTGACTACTCAAAGCTAAAAAAAACTTTCTTTGTTCTACAAAAGGTAAAGTCAAAAGAACAAGTGTTCTTTCAAAATGTTTCCAAAATGCCAAGTGTTCAAACAAAAGTTTCAAAACCAGTTTTACAAAAACGAAAGTTGACTCAAAAAATGTTTTGAAAATGAAAGAGATATATTCAAATAATACTCCTAAAAAGAGTGTTGTGAGGGGATTTCTTGATGATGCAAAAGTTAGAATTGAGCAACTAAAAAGACTCTTTAAAGTTTAAACAAAAACCAGCGTAACTGTTAACAATAGGAAAACGTAGGGAGTCATCAGGAGATTAAAAAGATGTTTGAAAACGAAATTGTTCCTCAAGTTCATAACATTAATGAAAGAATAATTTAATTTGAACAAGTATTTTTGAAAGAAATGACTGAATTTGTAAAGGATTACAAATCTCTTGCAAAGGAAGCAATTATGATTATTGATGTCATGTATAATTTATGAAATACATTATGTTGAAAATTGTGAAAAACTTCGGTCTGAGCACTCCAACACTGTTTCTAATTATGAAAATGCTCTCGTAAAACTTGAAAAAGAAAACGCGTTCTATTTTAAACAAATTGATAAAAAAAACACAAAAGAATGCAAGTATTACAAAATGTCTTACGAGCGTGCTTACAAGGACATGAAAGAGCAAAATGATTTTCTAAGAGCTCACCTGAATGATTTGAAAGGAAAGAGCGTGGATACTAATTTTGAAAAACCATCAATCTTGGGGACGCAACTAGTTTCGCAAATGATTTATCAACCTTCAAAATCAAGGTTTACTCCCCATGTTGTTGAGAAAAAATATTTGACAAAACAAGCTATCCACAATCTTCTCCTCAAAGAGAAAAAGAAAAAGCAAGTATTGTAGAACGAAACATAAATGTGGCACCTGACATGTCTAAGATTAGCTCAAATACAGCGTCTAAATCTTTGCCTAAAGAACCTTATGGTTCAAATGACATTTGTAAGAACTACAATCTAGACGGAACTAGAAAGTACACCGTAGAGTCGAAAGAAAAAAAAGGCCGGGAAGAATGCACCAGTTCAAAAAAATATACATCAGAATTCAAACCCTAATGTGTTGCCTTCAGGATTATAGAACACCGCCACTAGTAGCAAAACAAAACATAGGATTACTCAACAAAACAATAAAGTTTGGCCAACATCTAAAAGTAGTTACGTAATTAAAAATAATGTGAAAAAAAAAAAAATAAAATAAAATAAAATAAAATAAAAATTTATGTATTCATAGACTTTTTGGAACACGAAACGTTTCTCGACTGAGTTAGGGTGTATTTCATCAATTCAGAATTATCACGAAAATATTATTTATTTAATTTATTCATATAAAATCACTCTCGTCGTAATGCGTGAGCCTAATTTACTCCTTATTCAATCTGTAACACATTACAAGTACACTGTAACATTTTACATGTAACGACAAACAACCAAAACGCAAACCACGTATCAAATGGATAATGGCATGAATTTCGGAGATCAAATGGATTATATATTGTCCTAATGCATGGACAAATCTACTAATAGTTACTAAAAATCAAACCAACAGGACACTATTAATAAATTATAAGTAACTTAAGACACAGGTACTTATTTTACATGTATATATGCATGCATGCATAACTTATCTATATAACTTCCAATGACAATGAGACTATAGTATCTTCTTATTTGCGATCACCGCCACCTCCGTGACCTGAACCATATCCACTTCCCTCACCTGAACCCTCACCAGACCCTCCTCCACGTCCACCGCCTCCACC